>SDVV010019941.1:0-13422 GCA_016164225.1 Gammarus roeselii
ATATGGATGTGTATATGCATGTATATGAGTGCATGTGTGTATGTGTGCGTGTATAACTCAGCATAGTCAAGGGGATTAAACTGTCAATGACTTGTTCATCGATACTCAATGCAGCAAATAAATGTTTTTATCGCTGCTGCCCTAAACCGACCACTGAATCAATTCACCGCCAATTCAGTGAACGTCAATTGTTATTTACTGGCGGTTGAGATCCAATTTTATTTAACAATTCTTCTTGTCTGCGCTCATTTCTTTACTAGTTGTGTTCGCACGCTGCGCAGCCTGCGCCACTGCGGCATTTGTTGCGCGAGAAGCGCTGCGTAACGGCACTCAATGACACTAACGGACGGGGAGCAGCAGCTGGAAATGCGAGCCCCAGGGGAGAGTACGCACCGGACAGATGAGGATGACAGGCCGACCACCTGTGTGATGAGTAATAAAAGCCGTCCACCAGTCATCAGAGGAAATAGGGAATTGTACTTTGCCACGTATAAATCAGCCTGATTTGTGAGTTACAGTCGTCGAGTTTGTAAGGGAGTCTGAGTTATTATTCCCAGTAAACTTTTCAAGTGTCGTATGAAATGGAAGATGTCCGCAAACACGTTGTTAACAAATGTTTTTTTGTTGATGTTCATCACACGAATTGAAAACTCAAATAATCCCTTCCTGGAGGCCAAATGTAATAAGGAGGGATACGAACTATCCCCATTGAAATAAAGATGGGCGAGAATACTGCTGTGATGAGCGAAGATCCCGATACCATCAGGAGTAATGATTATATCCTACGAGTCTTCTTCATGCTGGAGACCAATTGCATGTTTGTAGATGTCATATTAGAATGTGACTACGAATGTGTTATCTGATAGGCGGATGGACATATTTAGCTGTATACTTCCCGTCTCCCGTAATTATTTTTATGTACTCACGTAGGATTGTGACAATGCATTTATATATGTGCATGTGTGGGCATGCTTGTCACTAAATTATCTGCTGTTGTCGTGAATAATTTTATCGTTTTGGTAGAAATCTCTTATTAATCTTAATTATTTGTGACCAATCCCTTGAAAGTCCAAATAACGAATATTATTATTATTGGTAGGATTATTATTAATGTTAAACCAGTAATGGTTCGAGACTATACATCATATTGAGAGTCATGACGTTGTCAGGAAGTAATAAGCATTTATTTGTTACTGTTATTTGGAATCGAGACTGGCTCCTTGTGTTTATAGCCACTGTCTCGAAAGGAAGAGTCCAATGTTTCTAGATTCATGTGCTTACTGTCAGAGTCAATATTTGCCCGCCATGGTCCTCCTATCACACCTCAGTATTAGCAATTCGTAACCTTAATACAACAGCAAGGGAAAACACGACGAATACTCATTAGGAGAATAATGCATTTGCAACGTTGAAAATGAGGCATTTACCCAAACACATCTCGTTTCCATTTGGTTACAGTACAGGGGGCATCTGGAAGAGCGGTCTCGTTATTAGGAAATGAAAAACATCTAGGCCTCTACAATTATTTGTGGCTCCGTGGCAAGGACCCAGGTTCGATGCTTGGTGACTGTAACATTAAACGTTTTTTTCAAATTGCAATACAGTTAGAAGATTCTGTTGATATGAATTATGTGTAACCGACGTTTTATTGATATTAGTGACATTATTCAGCACGTTCAAAGGAAAACATTGAATGTATGTATGTGAAACTTCAGCTTCCACGACCGTGTGCAACATATGCAAGTCACTCGCATATGTCAGAGTTATGTGTACAACTGATGGATGACTTGCGTTTGCATCGAGGGGAGGGGAGGGGAGGGGAAGGGAGGAGAAAGGAGGGCAAGAGAGGGGAGGGGAGTGGAGGAGAGGGGACGGGAAGTGGGGGATGGGAAGGGGAGGGGAGGGATACAATCTAATTTGTAAATCAACACCGCCCTACGGGGGAGTCTGCATTAACATCGCGTTGGGACTCTGGTGGAACGTGGAAGCAAATACAGTACAATACAATTGTAAATCATCCTAATACAAGTTTCTGATAATTCTGGACGATGCTTCGATGCGACGCGCTCTGATGAAACGTTTCAATTGGAGCGGATTTGAATTGTCAACACCATTGCGTGATCCATATCGAACGCTCCTCAACGGAATTCGATAGAACTTTTATTTTATATATATTCTGTTCGGCCAAAAAAAATTGTTTCCACCATTTTGCATGCTAAATGTCTTGTATATATTATAAAGGCATCTATTGTCTCTACAAAAACGATATACAAAAAAATCATCCTAAGAAACGTTTATAACAATAATTCAGTAAGAAAGCAGAGCGAATGAACACTTATTTGTCACTTGTCTAGTAAATATATCCCACGAGCGTATGATCAATTGATCAGTGCTCCTACATGAAATATTTTAAACGTTTACAAATCTAAGGTGGAATCATTTTGAAGACTGACTAGAATATTAGCGAAATGAACCCTACGTATGGCAGTTGCTATAGAAACTCGATTAACCTACGGAGCAAGATTCAAAATTTTCTCGATGGAATCAAACTTTTAACGTCAAATAGAACTCGTTTCAACGCGATTTTAATTGGATAAAATCCAATCCAACGGAAAGTGAGCTAAATCAAAGGCACCTCAAGTGACCTGCATTTGGCTCCTCACATTCCATCAACCCTAGCTTATAGTTGGGTATGCCAGCGGGAATGAGATGAGGAATAGGAAATCGAAACAGAGAAGGTGTGGGAGAAGAGGGAATGAAAGGGTCGATGAGGGATGTGAAAGGAGGACGAGAACAAGGTCCAATCCTTTCTCCCATACCCTCTACAATCACTTTCCCGTAATATAAGCACACCTTTCATTTATTTTTTCCATCCCTCCTCCAATTACTCCATTCAATCTTTCCACACCCCTTCATCCCTCCCACATTTTCCTTCTTATATCCTTCTCAGGCTGTGTATGATTCATCTCGAAAGGAAGCCGATGAATTTATAGCCCAGTTCCAGTCAATGTCATCATTTGTGTCCGTCAAATAAAAATATGCATTTGTAATACACGATTACGTTATGAACATTTGAACTATTCTGTGAACATGAATAGGGGGTGATTTATTTGTCCAAGCTGAACTTACACCATCACTATTGCTACACGGTTCTGGTGGAGAGTGACATTTCCGGTGTAAATCATTGAATAGAGTTCATTACATTCAAGGTAACGGTAACTCAAGGTGCATGTCACCAACTCTCTTTCATTGACTTATCTCACATACCAGACAACAAACAACTCAATGTGCATGCAGCCAAATCCCTTTCATTGACTTATTTCACGTACCAGATCACCCTCAACACAAGGTGCATGTCAACAAATATCTTTCATTGACTTACTTTACATACCAGACCACACAAAACTCGAGGTGCATGTCACCAAATCTCTTTCATTGACTTTTTCACATACCAGACCCTACAAAACTCGATGTGCATGTAATCAAATCCCTTTCATTGACTTATTCACATACCAGACCACACAAAACTCAAGGTGCACGTTATCATGTTCCTCTCATTGACTTATTTCACATACCAGACCACACAGAACAATTCGATTTCTTTTTCGTATTAGCATCACAAATCGTAATTCTTGTGAATCACAAAATGATGTTGTGGAATGACCAGTCATCTAGTCTATTAATAAATCCAGAAAAGTTACATACGCATGAGGATGAAGCAAAAATAGGCTGTGAAAATTAGAAACAAAAATTATGAAAGGAAAAGCGTTCAAGAATTTCGCCAATTGTATGCTTATTTTATTATTAAACGTTTCTTTCTTTTAAAGATTCATTTATCAGTTGGTGGTTAGGTTTTTACTATTATTCAGTCACTATTCTTCACATGGTGTCACCGGGATGCGATTCCACTGTATCCCAGCGGTCACCGTCGTGCTACTGGGTCAACATCGTCTGCTCCGTGAGTGCCCCCTCTTTCAAACGAGTCTCCGCCTGTTAAGCGGAGACTCCACGACGCCGATGCAGTGGAGAGGCCAAACGGCGGAATCTCCTCAGTCTTCACCCTGTTTCTCACTAGAGCATCCCATGTCATCTGCCTTGACATGCTCTTCATGTTTATCTGATGGACCATATGCAGCCCCTGCTGTACGTGTCACCTCGCAGTAACCAGGTAAAGAGAGTGAAGAGAGATTGGGTGCTAAGTACCCCTGAGCACGCAGGCTGATAAATTAATAGCGCCGGGCAGCAGGGCAATGGGGGCAGGCAAACAAGAAATGGTATATCGTTTCATCGGAATGGCAGTTAGGGCAGTCTGGGGAGTCAACCTGACAAAATTATTTAAGGGAGCAGTACCTAGTCTGAACCTAGCAGAAAGGGACTCAAAGAATCGTGACTGGGTCCCCTACTAGGCCCAAGGAGGCTCAAGGGGTTTGTGGATACCTAGAGAGTGCTGGCCTCAAATAGCAGTCTACCTGACCTGCCAGTAACACCAGAGCATAGAAGAGTAATTGGAACGATGCTCAGCCCAGGTGAAAGGTAGCTCATAAACAGGAAGGTTATAGGTTGCTGCTTCTATAGCAACTGCATCAGCAGCCTCATTGCCAGGAATGGAACAATGGGCTGGATTTCATTAAAGGTGCACACTATGGAGGGGAAATAGAAGAAGATGTCTATGAATTGAAAGAACAAGGGAGCTATTGGAAGAAAGCCTTGGGGAGGACATGAGAAAGAGGGAGGATAGGCTGTCTTTGAAAATGACAGCAGGGGTGGAAGCCTGGTGTGAGGAGAGAAAGATCAGTGCTTGCAGGATTCCAAAGAGTTCAGCAGCAAGAAGTGTGACCTGCAAGAAGACGGAAAAATAATTTGAAATTACTACGAGGAACAACCACACCCACTCTTAACACAGGCTACATTTTCGCTCATCACAGATCCATCATCCGTGAGAATATAGAGATAATCGGGGTTGGAAGAAGAACAGAGGTCGGCAAAGAGTGTTGGGGCACTACCTTCTACTGCATTTATGACTGCAGTGGGGAAAGTGTTGTAAATATTTGAAAGATATGGGAACCAGGGAGGGAGAACAGAGAAAACTCCATGAGGGGAAGAGTGAGGGAGAGTGAAGCTATGAAATAGGAACAGACGACTTGTTCTGTACGGAAAGGGAAAACGGTGATGGCGACCTGGGAAGGGGATTGATGTGAGTAAATGATCGCGGTGTAAAAGGGTATATATTGGGTGATCAGTAGAACAGAAAAGCAGCTGGAGAAGAAACCGGCCGCATCGTTCTTCACGGTATAAATCAGAGGTAATACCAGCTTCACAGCAGAAAGAGGCTAAAGGAGTAGAGCGCCAACGAGAAGGCAAGCAGTAGTCTAACGAATCACATCTAGTCGAGCAATAAGTGAGGGAGATGCAGAAAAGTAACGAAGTAGCCCATTGTCGGTAAGACTTCTGATACATGCCAGATAGAAGAGTATAAGTTTGGGGCGCGAGCCCCCAACCCGTGATCCAGCAAGCACACGCATTATGTTGAGACGCTCCTGACAACGGAGCCGTAGGAAGTTAATGTATGGACGCAAAGTTAAACGAGGCGAGTCGAATATTGTGCCAATGAGTTTTTGATGCTGGGGATTTGTGCTGGGTACAAAAGAGATGGAAAGTGGTGGACAAGTGGAAACTGAGCGCTAGAGAATACAAAACAAGCACCGGACCTTTGAGGGTTGATAAAGACCCCAGCAGTGCGCCCAACGAGCGAAGTTGTCATTAGCAGCCTTCAAAAATGCCTGGGCAGAAGAAGCAGTCAGCAGTAAAAAACATGGTTATGTCATCAGCATAAATTGAGATTGTGACACCTGGAGAGTAAGGAAGGTCAGACAGTAGTATATTGAAGAGAAGGGGAGAGATGATGGCTCCTTGCGGGATCCCAGAAATAATAGGGTGAGACTGAGAAAAAGCTGAAGAGACAGAGACAGAGAAGGAGCGGCCTGTGAGGAAGCTGGAGATCCACCGAAGGAGACGGCCAGAGACCCCATGCGATGCCTGCTTGAACAGGTTTGCCTGATGGGAAGCTCGATCAATGGCCACAGAAATATCAAGAACGACTGCAAAAATTATTTGTTTTGTGCGAAGAGCCAATTGGATGTTATGTTCAGAGAGGATGAGAGCATCCATGGTACCAGGTTGGAAGCGAAAACCAAATTGAATGGGAGAAAAGCATCATTCCTCTCCAGATACCACACGAGACGGGCAACAACAAGCCTCTCCATGAGCTGTCCAACACAGGAGAAGCAGAGATATGGGGTTGTAGGCATATACTGTGGGGTCTTTGTCGGGCTTTGGAACCGAGATAATTAGGGAGGATCTCCAGGATGGAGGGATATCAGCAGTACGGAAGGAAAGGTTGAAAATTTTTCAAGAGAACATGGTGATGGGTTCAAGGGAGGTGAGAGAGAAACTGGTTGTGAAGGAGGTCAGAACCAGGAGAAGAGTAGGTTGAAAGCTTGGGAAGAAAAGAGTGCAGCTCAGAGAGAGAGAAACGGTGATTGAGAGTGTCATCTGCATCTGAGTGAAGTTCATCATTCAAATATGCTGAGTCAGGTTCTGTAAGGAGGTGAATATGAGAGAAAGAAAGAGAAAAGTGTGAAGCTAGGGCATTTGCAGCTTCGGTGGATGAAAGAGAAGAGGTACCAGAGGAGACAGGAAAGGCAGAGGGGACGCCTGTCCCGAGACTGATCGGAACATCTTCCATACCTGGGCAGATGAGGTGTGATGGGTGATGCGAGCAGGAAAATCATTCCATGGCGTCTTCTTTTCTATCAAAAGCGTATAAATTGCTATTGATGTGAAGTTATTATTTGCAGTTTTGTTTGCTGGGGTTGTGAAACTACTAAATAGATAGATAGCTTTGCGGCAAATGTTGACAGCATGCAGGCAAGTTGCATTCCAACAGAGATTTCCACGGCGCCTAGGGTAAAGGAAGATCTAAGGCGAAAATGTTTATTAACAGTGTTCAGAACAACAGTTTCAAACGAAATGTAGGCTGTTGTTGCAGTATCTAATCTTTCAATGCATGAGGAGGCCAATCCAACTGTCCATGCATCCCATCTTCAGGCCGGCACATTTTTGGAGTTCTAACGAGGGCGAAAGGATAGACGTAGAAAGGTGCGAGTACAAGAAAAGAGGAGTACAGCAAGATGGTCACTGTCAATGTCAGGTGCTTGGGAGATGGCAAAATAGTAAAGTGCTAAGTAGCAACAAGTATCCGTTTTTCGATGAGACTGGGGACCTTTCGGTCGAATGTCAGTACCTTTGCGCTCTGTTTTACTTGCTCTTGCCGTAAGTCCTCCTTTCGTTTTCTTTGTTTTGAGCTATCATACACATGGAAAAAGATACCAATTAAACAGGTGACTGAAACATTCCTTCAAAAGGAGAAAGAACCCGTTATGGAATATTTTCAAGATGCAAATTATTTGCATTGTATAATTAGTGTAGGACCATACTTAATTTTTTTTGGAGGAGTTAGAGAGTCCCCTAGGCCAAAGCTCGTTGTATTTATGTTTGTTTGTATAAGTAGACCGATTCACTATAATGGATACCTTAGTGTATTACAATTTCTAATGTGAACTAGAGCAGAGTAGAGAATGACGTAGTTATTTTGCTATTGTTGTATGATTTTTTTCCACTATAATCATAGGAATTTATATTCAAGAGGTGTGAATCCGCACTGCATCTGTGTGGAATTTCGTCATTGAACCCTACCAAGTGTGTAGTTTAACGTTTTAGAACGCGATTTACTGGTTGATGGCTCCTGGTGTAGAGGCGGCTTACACTCTTTGGTTGTCATTTGAAGTTCGTCCATGTTTAACGAGAATTATGTAAATTTATGTGGATGTCGGTCTCAAGTTCCATGGGGTTGTATGAGAGGTTATCCGACAAGCTGCTGATCGTTGCAGTGATTTACTTAGGTCGTCAGTGAACAGAAGCCAAGCTTTTTATGGTCACACACTCATTGAGACTCATGTCAGACCCATTCATGACCACTGTACTTGTGTATAGATTCTTGGTTATGTCCAGGATGTGACTTCACTCGACGTTATTCAGAGATGATGGACTAAACAGATGCGTGGTATGTCTGAGGTTTTGTACCATGACCGGGTGTTACCTCTAAATTTGTTATATATAAGTGGCATATTGCTGAGGTGTGACCTAGAAGAGCATTGTAGAGTTCGTTGTTATGAAACAGAGGGCATGGATTTTGTCTTACTAGAGGCATAGCATCAGTTAGGTCGAGGAATTTGTTATTAATTTGAACGGATACCGTAGTATTATTACTTCATTGTGCATGAACTCTGTGTTTTGTTTCAAATGTCAGATATTTTTTTCGGTATGACTGTTATGCTGTTAGGTTATTAATATACGATCTTAGTCATAAATCAGATCACGTGGGATATTGGGGAGTAGGTTTAATCATCTGGGGTATTGCAGGATACACCGTATATGATAGTTAATCAATGATGCTTATGGTAGAGTAAAGAATCGTATGTAGCTATTCTATCGTTTGTTGTTGTATGTTTCGATTAGTTATCATAGGAATATATCTGCATTAGGAATAAATTTGCCTAATTTCATGGAATATTGGGTATAAAATACGCTTAATTGGATGTGATGATCCAAAATATGATATGTTTTACCTCCCGACATTGGATTTGGGTCCGGTTCCCTGCCGTCTTGGAGAGCTAATCTACCGGATTTGTGTAGTGTTAGTGTTAAAAAAAATCAATAATTAAATGTACATCTCAATTATGTTATCCGTTCGCATGCCTTTACTCGATGCTTATTCCCGAATGTCATATTTTTTATAAATGTTTGCGATCTGCTTGCAGTTCATACACTTAAAAGTTATTGATTAATTCAGGCTTTGTTATGAGATTGCGTTTCAATTCAGATTAAGTATGATATGCGGCATATCCTACCCCAGAAGATGAATCCTGCACAACAATGGAAGGTGCACGGTCGATCAAACCAATTTTGGATTGTTACGTCCAGTTAAGCCAATTCATAGCTAACATCCATGAAATTACGCGAATTTCTACCGGATACACTTATATCCATATGGCAATCAAGATTTTCACCTTTAATGCTGCATGTAAATTATTATGTAACTGTTAGATTTATTATCAATAAAAATTATCTTATAAATGCATGTTGTCATTACCCCTATACATTCAGACTGCTAACATTGAAAATGCATATATGCATATATAAGCTGACCGTCCGTCCGCCCCCTATCCCCCCCCCTTCCACCCGTCAGCTGACTCACGCGCCCAAACCAGTTCCGGTCGCGCCGCCTGATCCCGGTCAATCCCTACCCCACTAAAACTAACTCTATTTATCCCTATCTTATTCCTTTGCATCCGCGTTTCGCACAAATATACTTTACTCATAACAGGCAGATCTTCGATCTCTGAGAAGATTGCCGCATTGCACTTGAGCTGCAATTTGCCAGAGCTGCTTTATGAAATTTGCATCGTTCTGATGAGCACGATGCACGAAGAACCAGCCTAATCGAAGGCTGTGGTAATATGTTTGGTAGACGAGCACTTCGCACATCGTGCACTGCGGCGACATGAAATGGCACCATAACCATACCGTTGACAGTGATAACAGCGGATAGGTGGTATTGTGGCAGGAAAAACACAAAGAAAACACTTTCACAGAACAACCGCTCAGGGATTTCAGAGCTGCTTTCAATGGAGATGCGCATGGGATTGACAGGTGAGTAGGCAGTATCTGAGGCTGAGAGGGGTTTCCTAGGGTAGAGTTTTTGGACAGAGAAAATAGTATCAGTAGCACATGAATAGGAAACAGTTAAGAGTGCCACGATTTGGGTTTCTGAAAGGGATAGAATTTACCTGTCATCCATATCTATTATATCAAAGACAAATTTTCCAAAGTAGGGAGAGTGTGTCTCAGGGACTTTAACCAGGTAATTTACTTTGTTCGAGACAAATCGATGAGGTGCAAAGTGAAAGGCAATGATTTTATCAGTTTGTATTTGGCCCACAATGACTCCCTTTTTGATTCCTCTCAAGGGAGCTGGGGATCAGACACGATAGTGCAGTCCATTTTGGTGGGGCAGAGTTGAAGTTGAAGGGTAGGGCCTAGTGATTCTCACGGAGGATGAGGCTGGCAGATGGTGATGATGATGCAGGGTGATGAGCAGAGAAGAGGTTTTAAACATGTGTATATTTAGTGCACTGACTGGCTGAAGATAAAGTCGAGTCAAAGTCTGCTGCTGCAGGTCTTTTAAATGATATATTCCGTTTCTTGTTAGGGAAAACATAAGAGGGAGGAGGATCAGATGCTAAGAGGTCGTCAGTGTCAGACAGTGGATCTGAGGCCATGTCTACAGCCGACTGGCAGAGTCGGCCACCAGACTGTGCTGCCATGTTGATAGTAGCAGAGAAACGAAAGACGAGCCGATGGGTTGGTGCAGATTCAGTACCTACCAGAAGACTTGAGTAGTGGATTTATTTAGTACGAGGAGAAAATGCGGCTTGTTTCTACAGGTGATTTCAAAAGAAGATCTTGAGGTCGTTGCACTACGAAGTCCCTTCAGTCAATCCAGCACATGAGACTACTATTATCATCATGGTTTGGCCTCACGTTACGTGCAGCTTCGTCCGCCTCTACATCTAGGACTTCGAGTTTTTTTTATTAAGGCTACCACCGCTATTTTTTCCAGTAGATATATCATGAACAAAACGTAGAAATATAAAAAGGTCAAACCCTATTGAATTGCACAATTAGAAATGCCTAGCAAATGATATTTCAAATTCCCGCAAATGGACAATCACGAATAATGCTCAATGAGAATGTGGACTGAACGTCTATAGCGGGATTAAACGGGATTAAACTTCTCATATCTACTTGGAGAATTCCATCATTGTTCGCTCGTCGTTTCTCAATTCGGATTACGATGAGTTGCCTGCAGACTCATCTGTATGAAAATCAAGAACTGGCTTGTTTACTTACATTATATTCAGATATGTTTCCTGAACAAATTTCGACGACTTTTTGCGGTATACTTTTAAATTGATATATTGTGATGTTTTTTTCTGTATCGTGAAGTGTTTTCAAGAAAATAAATTGTCTTTATTAGATAGATGTATTTTTTTAGATTATTCTATAAATTGAAATGCACTGAAACAGATACTTTATACACATAGTTGTATGTAGAGTATATCATTTCAACGAGTAAGTGATGTATGTAGAGCATATCATTTCAACAAGTAAATATGAAGTTCATAATTGTTAAATCAATCATCATGTGAATTAATATAATGTACGGTATAACAACATGTTGGGTATTCCTCTTCTCTCAACTAATTTTTGTTTTAAATTTTGGTGTTTGCAGTATTGAATGAATGGATATATTTATTCAGTGACAAATAGGATGGTTTTCTATGCTTACACTAGCACAGTACATATAGGTACAAAATAAATCTAGAATACGTGTGATGATTATTTGAGAGCAGCAAATCAGATTTAGTAAAAGTATTGAGAGCATCAACATGTAACTGAGTGAATAGGACCGTGAATGAACGGCAGGGTACACCTTCCTATCACTGCTGGGGGTAAATACAGCGCTCATCACATCGTGTAACCGAATAAATGGGATCGTGTATGAACGGCAGGGTACATCTTACTTTTATTGCTAAGGGTAGGTACAGTGTTCATCATATCGTGTAACCGAATAAATAGGACCGTGTATGAACAGCAGGATACATCTTATTATTATTGCTAAGGGTAAGTACAGCGTTCATCACATAATTTCACCGAATAAATGGGACCGTGTATGAACGGTAGCGTAAATCTTACTTCCCTAGCCGAACATCAGTACCAACCCTTCCGAAACATGTCACGAACCGAAGAGAAATCAGAGTATATTAAAGTAAACAATGAATATGTGCTCTGCCCTGGAAACACATTTATTGCGATCAAATATTAGACAATTGTATCCAGCAAATGGCTAATTATCAGTTTATTACATTGGATAGCGAAGGCTGTCATGTTATATGTGGGTCCATGTGAGTTAGCGAGCTTCTGCCATGCATGCCCGTGTGATCCGGGCCGAGCATATTTGGAGTGACGATGTGCGAGGAGACTCACAGTCGTTATGTGACGTTGAATGAGTCGCTTTACAGAGATGCGAAATTTGAATAAATGAATTTCAGTATATGTTTGATTTTCGGCGCAGAAACAAAGCAGAAAACAGTTGAGCTTAGAGGAGAGTAAGAAAATGGTTCAATAGTGTTTCGCTAACGTTGATTGCTTTTCCTTGCAAGCAAAGAGAATTACTTACAAGGCCAAAACAATTTAAAGTCAATGATCAGAACCAGCTGAGGTGAGAAAACTGCAATAGTACAAACGTGGTTTAATTAACATTGTTTCTATTTGTTCGCATGAAGAAACCATGAGAGATCAAGATATCATAGTTTATGAAATTTTGTTTATGTTCTGTTGACAAAATGACATGGACAATACTTAGCGCGAGCTAAGTATTGATTGAGGCAACTGGAGATTCACGAGTTATATGGTTACAGCAGCGGTTGGGTTTGGCCCTGCAAAGAGGCAACGCATCCAGCATCCTATCAGCATGTCTGGAGGACGGGAGAGGTTTTAGAGAGTCAGAGGGCACTCCGTCTGGGTGATCCCACCCAACCGCACACTTCGTTCCATATGGGAACTTTCTCTTACCGAAGGTTATTCATTTGAATTTAAATAATTTTTATCCAACGATTTCCATTTATAAAATATAATTTAATTTACATTGCCTGTCAAATAAATAGCCTCAAAACGAGTTCGCGTCATCCGTTTCCTGGCAATCGCCATCAATTGTTTCACTCTGTGAGCCCTGCCGGCGAGCAAGCAATACAGTGGCGGGTTTCTGCTTGAAAGGAATCCGGTGGCGAAATTTTGAATGTCAACCGGTAGAGTGTTGAAACCTTTTAGACATGAAATTGTATAAGCTGCGGCACCAGTCTTTGTTGTACTGAACTCGGTGTCAATATTAATTTCTTTACTTGTTGAGAGCTGAAGAGCCGCTTTTCGAGTCGACAGCACAACACCGTTTGAACATGAAAGAATGTTCTGAATTTTAAAAACTCGTACTGCTTCACTAAACTCCCGTCGTTCGTGAATGGCCAGCTAGTCGAGTTTCTTTGCAATAGGCGTCACGTGATCACTCTTTTGCGGTGAAGTTTGTGCTACGTTGAATGTGAGAGTAATGTTTGTGCACTTAACCCATATTGAAGGGCAGTAGTAGGGGAGGGGAGGGGTGAGTAATGTTTGTGCGCTTACCCCATATTGAAGGGCAGTAGTAAGGGAGGGGAGGGGTGAGTAATGTTTGTGCGCTTACCCCAT
>SDVV010019942.1:0-13422 GCA_016164225.1 Gammarus roeselii
GTGGATGATTGTGTGGAGTGAGAGGTATTTGGGCTAGGTAATATGTCTGGTTGTGCGGAGGTCTCACGTATGAGCTCTTCTAGATATGAGCTGTCAGCCAGGCCGTGGTCGTTCTCGCTGATGGTGTGTTCGTGAGTCTGGTTTGTTAACGGGGGATCTCGTCCCTCGCAGTGGTTTTCCACGAATGGAGCCACATTCGAGGCAGGTGGAGGTAGTTCGGAGATTTGGTCCTGGCGGGTCATTATTTGGGTGTTGTTACTGATTTTCTTGCTCAGTGGTGCCTGGATATCGGAGGTTTCCTCGTCCCTTTGTCTTTTTGTTTTCATGGTAGCGAGCCTTGCTGTGTAGTCAACTGCGGGAGATGCATCCATCTCGTTGTCCTCCAGGTCTCCTATCTAGCTGCAGTGAGGAAGTACTGCAGCTAGATAGGAGTGTTGGAGTCTTGTTACGATGTTGTTTTGATGTGTGGATATCGTTGGGGGAGCTTGGTTGGCTAGTCGATTTGACTGCTTTGGCATAATTGAAGCGGTTTGGGTTTTCGTCTTTCCAGATTTGGATAGCTTGCTTCCGCGTGTGTCTCTGCGTTCATTTTGTGTGATTGTTATCTCTTTTTGGTCCATATGTACTGGGCAGTCGCGCTCGCCTGCCTCATGGATACATGAGCAGTGGTAGCATTTAGATTGGCGGACTGTGCAGTCTTTTCTGTCGTGCTCGCCAGCGCATTTCTCGCAACGTTGAGGTGTGTGTGGCTGACAGTATGCGATGACGTGGCCGTATTCTTGGCATTTTTTGCACATTGGGGGCCATGCTGCTACTGGGTAGGTTTTGGTTCTTCCTTGTTCCCCCGGGATTACTATGAATTCTGGTGCCTCATGTCCCGGAAAGGTAATTTGGTATGCAATAAAATTTGCGTTACGTGATTTTATCCATGTAGCTTGACAAACTTTGGTGACTCCGTAGTCTTCAGCAAGACCTCCAGCGGAAGCACTGAGGTCTGTTGAAGGCGTGTAACGGGAGGTGTATATAATCCGTTTGGTATCGTTGAAGGACGGATGCGTTTCAACTGCAACTTTAAGTTCATTGATGTAAGTAATCTTTTGTATAACGTTACTTTGCTCACGTTCTGTGACGTAGGCCAGGTATTTCTTCCCCTGTCGTTGTATATCTCTCGGTTTTCCTCCTAGTTGCTCGGTGAGTGATTTCATCATTATAAATGGGTTGACTGAAAATGAGACTTTGTTTGCACCACTTTCTTTGAACGTTATGAGGAAGTGGGTGGGAAACGGTGCCGATCTTCTCTCCCTGCTAGGAGGGTCATTTTGGGAAGAGCGCATCGAGACTACAGCCTCTCGTCGCCCGGCCCCGTGATCTATTTGGTATTGGAAGATCACTCTCTCCCTTTCCTCCTCTGGGCAGTCTCTGTGTCCGGTGGGGTGTCCGTCTCTTTTACAATAAAAAGCAGTGCTGTTCTTCGGATTGGCATGACTGGGGGTCTTCCCGTTTGTCGTGGTCGTCCTGGGAGCAGTATGAGCATCGTTGCTTGCCGTTACAGTTTACTCTCGTGTGTCCACATTTCTGGCATTTATAACATCGCATCGGACGTCTTTCAAATGGTGTAGCTCTGGTTTTGGTGGCGCAGAAGGGAATGTCCAGATATTTTGGTGGAGTAGGGCATTTGAATTTTAGTATTAGGGCTGTGGTAGTCTCTCTTCTTGGTGTGATCTTCGGTGCAACCTTTGCTTCGACAACGCAGTCCTCGTATTGAACGAGTCCAGTGATGTACTCCTCGATTTCCTCCTTAGGGATATCCTCAACGTAGATCAGACCCGAACTTGTAGAGAAAGTCGGGTGTGGCTCTATTTTGCATGGCTTTCCACAGAGTCTGTTTTTGGAGAGAATTGGGTCACTTTGAAGTTTTGTGTCTACTCTGATGGCAAAGCTTTCGTCGCCGCTGGTGGCGATGCTCACGTCTGGGTGGCCAGTGAAGGAGCCTAGCTCTTTTCGCAGAGTGTATGGACAAATGTCCGGTCTGTCGTTGGCGTCGAACGTGATCTTTAGGTGTTCTGGAAAGGTAGGACTAATATTGAACAAGTTGTGTTTATTGAATGGCGTGTATTGCCTCCTTCTTGCATTCCTTGGAGCTCTGTTGTGATTCTGGCGAGGTGAAGAGTTGTCGAAGTTGTCGTCAGATGTAGAGGTGGAGGTACTTGTATAAGTTGCGGGTTCTTTAGTTGGTTTCTTGTTTATTAGTTCGTGGATATGGAGGAAAATAGTCTTGACATGACCCTCGAGTCTCGTTAGACGATCGTCAATTGCGCTTGGTTCTGCGGCCAGGACTTCTGCTTTCTGTTCAGAGAGGCCGGTCGCTTGGCCCAGCAGGTTTAGTACTTCCTGGACGTTCTTGGTCAACTCGTCGATGCGGCCGTCTCTCCGGTCGTCGTCCTCCGAGGTGGTGCTGGTCATCTTGGCGAGGCTGATGTTCTTGGCAGATGGAGTCTTGGTTTCCGGTGTTCTAGATGGGATGCTGGTCCCTCCTGAATGGAGTTTCTTCCGACTCCCCATCGGCCCCCTGGTTCGCGCCAGGGGCCAGGGAGTTAAATTTAGAGGCCTCTTGACCGGCTTTACCGAGTTTACTTTAATTTAGATTAATATAGATAATGCAAGCAAACGTGCGGTTTAAGGTCCCAGCACAAACTAGGGACCAGCCTGTAGAATATAGGGGGTTCTCTGAAAAGATCAGTTAGTATATGGTACGGGAACAATTTCAATTTCATCGAGACTGTTAACCAGCATGTTGCATCGGCGAAAGCATCTCCGTACAGCAAGCATCTCCGGACTGTTTACCATCATGTTGCATACGGCGACAGCGTCTCCGTACACCAAACATCTCTTGACTGTTCACCAGCATGTTGCATAAGGCGGAAGCGTCTCCGTACAGCAAGCATCTCGGGACTGTATACCATCATGTTGCATAAGTAGACCACCACAGTCACTTGAACTCTACAGCTCTTCTGCACAAGGAGACACTGTTTTCTGAGCTACACCACCACAGCAATGAGAGGCAGAGAAAATATCAATAAGCTCTTGAGTCCATCACTCACAATTCCATTATCTGTATATGATACTGCACCTGCACCAGATCCAATCAACCGACTCGAGCACTTGAACTCTACCAGTTCAGTAGCAAGAGTCTCATAGCCAAATCATTGATCTTCCAGAGTTTCTTTGCCAGACTCATCCATTAATACTTTTGCTCAAGGAGACGTGTGTCTCCTGTAGCATGTGCTCATATGAGACGCCAAGTCAACCGAAGGTTTCTCCAGCCACCGTCCTAGAGACTAGCTGGGGAGTTGAACCAAGTTGCTTGAGGCAAAAGCGTCAACGGATCGCAGTATGGCCTCTGCCCTACCGTGTACAGCTCCTCAGCACATATGACAGTCGTATGCAATCAGTTCAATGCAGTTAACCCCGTCGTGGCTCGATGTTAATCGAGTAGGGGACCAGGCCAAGAGTCGAACACTGTTACTATAGCGCTCAGGGGGATTACTCCCACAAGGCGCACACCATTCGTGGCAATATCGGTTTGACCCGAGTAGACATCCCGTGAGGGACCGGCCCGCAGAGTTTCGTGTTCACAATGACGACTCAGGAAAGACTCTCCTGAAATGTATGGGCATTCCTAGCCCGGCGGTTTTCAACCAAAGCACATGGTCTGGTGTGTGCCCAGCTCGCGTGGGATGATGGACACGCGTGCAACAGCTCTGTCTTGTATCCGCCGGGCTTACACCTGTACAGGCCCCACATGGACCTGAGGTGCTAGCACCCGATGCCCTACACGCGCAAGCGCGTAGCGTAGAGGCCAACTGCATATAGCATCGCTCATGTTCTGGAATGGTTTCAGGATTAAGAGGCGTTCGACATAGAGGTTTGGTTGTGACGTTCCTCTTGTACTGGCCACAACTTGCATAGCGACACGACAAGCTCAACTCAGTAAGAGCTTCAGATCACAGGAGGGTAAAACTAATCTGTCGCGCGATGGTCCACTCCCTGCGCACGTTCATCCGCTTACTGATATGCTTAAGTTCAGCGGGTTATCTCTTCTGAGTCGAGGTGGAGGGTAACTCAAGCAGTGGCAAAGCAAAGTCACAGTACTTTATACAAGCATCATTCTTTGCTGAGTCTGTGCAACTCTCACCTAAGACACAAGACAACAGGGGTCTGTGGAGGAGGCAAGCGTGTGCATTTGCTCATACCAGCGATTCCGTCTCTGAAAGGCCCTCGTGAGGGGCTACGCATTGATGGATAATGAGGACCTTATTCCGCGACGCCACTTGTAGCACCCGAGTTATCAGCCCAACAGCGACCCGCTCGGACACACGGCTTTTCTGAGAGAGTCACACCTCTCTGGCCGGTTGGTCATTCAAGCTCGTAATAATATGCGTTTCATCACGTGTAGAGTCTTAGCTTCGAGAGAAATAGTAACTGTGCAATCACAGGTAGTCATTTGCTGTTCCCCTTTAACCTTTTGGACCGATGCCCACCAATACTACGGTTGGTGCTCTGGCCGCACGAGTGATCGCCAGCTATAGCCTACAATGCAACAGACACACTAGTAGCAACCAGTCGTCCATGTGTCCGAATGCAGAGGCACGAGCCAAGGCAGCACAATTGATGTTGACCAAAATTGGTATGGAGAGTAAGAGGCACGCCAGCACACCACATTGAGGGTGAGTGACAGTACCCTTGGTCCACCACACTCGACCAGAAGTGCCCCACCGCCATAGGACCGCACTAGCACCGTCATAGGACCGCACCACCGTGTGCATTTTCTACTGTCCCCCACCGTCTGCTCGTGGGCTACACACAAAGCATTTGTTTAAAGTCACAAGCGTTGGTTCGTGGCTTTGCTAACCACTGGGTAGGGCGCAATGTGCCTTCGACATGTGTAAGAAGAGGACACCGCATATAGCGATAGCTCGCCGCCATTCTCACACTTAGCAAAAGTCATCATAGCTTCCACAGACCGAGTGATCCATCGCTCAGAGTTGTATGGGTGGTTTAAGGGCTCATCTCACCGAGGAGATATCGAGTACCCGTACCGAGGCTTTGACGGGTGTCGCAGCATGATGAGTTTTGATCGGCAAAGACTAAGCTGTGTTTATTTTGCACCGTCCATTGCACCGATGACCACGATGTTTCGGGATTGCCGTCAGCGATTGACCAAACTCAGGTCAGCCATTCGTGTGGTCGCGCAGCTGTTTTTGCATGGTTACAGACTTTCACGTCTCGCCGACAACATGATACAGCTACAGCATTCTCGCTGCCGACAACAAACAGACCATTGCCAAAATGAGTCATTGCGATTTTAAAATCCTTCCAATGTTCCTTCCATAGATTCATAGCTTGTCCAGGAGTCCAGGAGTTTGTCCAGGACTAGGCTGTGTTTGTTTTATATCGGCCATTGCACCTATGTCCACGGTGGTTTGCTTTTCCGGTCAGCTTCTGACCAAACTCGGGTCAACCGTTCGTGTTCTCGACCTGCTGTTGTTGCAGGGTCATAGACTTTCACCTCTCGCCGACAACAAGTTACAGCTGCAGCGTTCTCGCTGCCAAAAACTCACAGATCTTTGCCAAAATGAGCCATTGCGATTCCAAAATCCTTCCAATGTTCATTTCTCACTTCATAAGCTTGTTACGATTTCAGCGAGGCTTTGACGGGGGTCGCAGCACAATACCCGGGATGAATTTTGATCGGCAAGAATAGGCTGTGTTTGTTTTACATCGGCCATTGCACCTATGGCCACGATGGTTTGCTTTTCCGGTCAGCGACTGACCAAACTCATGTCAACCATTCGTGTTCTCGCGCTGCTGTTGTTGCAGGGTCACAGACTTCCACCTCTCACCGACAACAAGTTACAGCTGCAGCATGCTAGCTGCCGACCACACACACCTTGGCCACGTGGAGTTATTGGGATTGGAAAATCTTTTAATTATCCTTCCGCAGGTTCACCTACGGAAACCTTGTTACGACTTTTACTTTCTCTAAGTGCACCAGTTCGGACCTCTTTCCGTCGGACCCGCTTGTCACTCTTGCAAGCAGCACCGGAAGCCAGTCCAAGGCTCTCACTGGTACACCCAATCGGTAGTAGCAACGGGCAGTGTGTACATAGGACAGGAACTGAGTCACATCGGGCTCAGTGACCCGTCGCTGCTAGGCATTCCTCGTTTGTGGGAAAGAATTGCAAGTCCCAGGCCCGAGGGAGGAAGCACTTGCAAGAACACTGGCTTTCAGAGGGTTACCCGTTCCTGACGGAGCATGAGAAACACCTGCTGTGCCCGGCTTTGAAGCGTGCGTGCGGCCCATAGCAACTAAGGGAATTACAGACATGTTATTGCTCTCAGTTTCATATGGCTTCAGTGCCGCGAATCCCTCTAAGAAGAGTTATAGCATGAGCGGCAAACTTTGGGTGAGTGTGATCCAAGGCATCCAACACCACACGCGAGCACGCAACAAACCCAAAGGCAAGCGACGCATCGCACGCGCAATAAGAGTTACTTGGCACTCAACCCGCTGATCAAGATCCAACCGACTAGTTAGCAGGGGAGAGTCTCGTTCGTTATCGGAATTAACCAGCCAGATCACTCCACCAACTAAGAACGGCCATGCACCACCATCCACTGAATCGAGAAAGAACTCTCAATCTGTCAATCGTATAAGAGTGCTGGCCTGGTGAGATAGCCAGTGTTTAGTCAAATAAGGCCGCAGGCTCCACGCCTGGTGGCGAATTTCTGTCAATTTCTTCAAGTTTCAGCTTTGCAGCCAGACTCCTCCCGGAACCCAGAGGCTCTGGTTTCCCGTGAGTGGGGAACTGCCCGCCGAGCCCGTTAAGAACAGTGCTACGCGTGGATTGATGGTTGGTATCGTCTAGAACTCAGTCAACTTCCCCTACGAGCCGAGATCGTCGTAGGGTAGTAAATTTTTTTCGGAGCTGCCCCGAGACCGGTTTCTATTTGCATTAGAGCTATTGCACCTCCAAGGAAAGCGACTTCTTTCTTGCAGCTGCCCCGATAACTCAGTCGACTTTCCCTACGAGCTGAGATCATTGTAGGGTAGTGACATTGTTCCCGGAAACGCGCCGGGACCGATTTTTATTCGCCTTACAGTCATTGGAAGTTCACGGGAAGTGACTTCATTCCTGCAGCAGCCCCGAGAACTCAGTCGACCTACCTACTAGCTGAGATCATTGTAGGGTAGTGACTATATTCTCGGAGCTCCGGGAGCGATTTCCAAGTTCCTTACAAGCATCGTCGCTCCAAGGGAGTGACTTCATTCATGCAGCAACTCCGTGAACTCTGTCCACTTTATCTATGAGCTGAGATAATTGAAGGCGAGTGACTTTGTTCTCGGAGCCACCCGGAGACCGATTTCAATTTCCCTAACAGTCATTTTTCTTCCAAGGGAAGTGAATTCTTCCATGCAGCAGCCCCGAGAAATCAGTCGACTTCCCCTACAAGCTGAGACCATTGTAATCTAGTTACATTGTTCCCGGTGACGCGCCGATACCGATTGTGCCTTACAGTCATTGCACCTCCAAGAGAGTGACTTCATTCCTGCTGTAACCCCGAGAACCATGTCCACTTCATCTAAGAGCTAAAATCGTTGTAGGGTAGTGACTTTTCTCTCGAAGACGACCTGAACCGATTTCAATTTGCCTTACAAACATTGTACCTCCAAGGGAAGTGACTCCATTCCTGCAGCAGCCCCGAGAACCTTGTCCACTTACTCTACGGACTGATATCTTTGATAGGTAGTGACTTTGTTCTCGGAGGCGCGCCGAGACCGATTTCCATTTGCCTTACAGTCATTGCACCTCCAAGGGGAATGACTTCATTCCTGCAGCAGCCCCGAGAACTCTGTCTACTTCATCTACGAGCCGAAATCATTGTAGGGTAGTGACTTTGTTCTCGGAGCCGCCCCGAGAGTGATTTCAAAGTTCCTTACAAGCATCACCACTCCAAGGAAATTACTTCATTCGTGCAGCAGCACTTACAAGCATGTCCACTTCCCTTACTAGTTGAGATCGTTGTAGGATAGTGGCTTTGTTCACGGAGCCACCCCAAGACCAATTTCCATTTGCCTTACAGTCATAGCACCTCCAAGGGAAATGACTTCATTCCTGCAGCAGCCCGAGAACTCGGTCCACTTCATCTACGAGCCAAGATCATTGTAGGGAAAATACTTTGTTCTTTGAGCCACACAGAGAGTGATTTCAAAGTTCCTTACAAGCATCGCAACTCCAAGGAAGTGACTTCATCCCTGCAGCAGCTCATATCTGCTTCATGCCTGCAGCAGCTCCATCTACGAGCCGAGATCATTGTAGGAGTGTTACTTTATTCTCGAAGCCGCCCCGAGACTGATTTCCTTTTGCCTTGCAGCCAGTGCACCTCAAGGGGAAATGACTTCATTCCTGCAGCAGTCACGAGAACAATGCACTTTCCCTACGAGCCGAGTTCATTGTAGGGGAGTGACTTCGTTCCTTGAGTCGCCCCGAGAGTGATTTAAACTTGCCTTACATCCATTGCACCTCCAAGGGAAGTGACTTTATTCCTGCAGCAGCCCTGAGAACTCAGTCAATTTCCCCTGCGAGCCGAGATCGTTGTAGGGGAGTGCCAATGCTCTTGTAGCCGCGCCGAGACCGATTTCCATTGGCCTTACAGCCATTGCACGCCCAAGGGAAGTGACTTCATTCCTGTAGCAGCTCCGAGAACTCTGTCCACTTCAGCTACGAGCCGAGATCAATGTAGGGTAGCGACTTTGTTCTAGGAGCCGTCCCGAGACCAATTTCCAAATGCCTAACAGACATTGCACCTCCAAAGGAAGTGACCTCATTCCTGCTGCAGCCCCGAGAACCATGTCCACTTCCCCTACGAGGCAAAATCGTTGTAGGGTAGTGACTTTGCTCTCGGAGACGCACCGAGACCGATTACCTTTTGCATTACAGATATTGCACCTCCATGGGAAGTGACTTCATTCCTGCAGCAGCCCCGAGAACATTGTCCTGTTACCCTACGGGCGGAGATCATTGTAGGGTAGTGACATTGTTTTCGGAGCTGCGCCGTGACTGATTTCCATTTGCCCTACAGCTATTGCACCTCCAAGGGAAGCGACTTCATTCCTGCAGCAGCCCCGATAACCATGTCCACTTCCTGTACAAGCTGTGATCGTTGTAGGGTACTGACTTTGTTCTCGATGCCGCCCCGAGAGCGATTACAAAGTTAACAACAAGCATTGCCACTCCAAGAAAGTGACTTCATTCCTGCAGCAGCCCCGAGAACATTGTCCTGTTACCCTACGAACTGAGATCGTTGATGGGTAGTGACTTTGTTCTCGGAGCCGCTCTGAGACCGATTTCCATTTGCCTTGCACCTATTGCGTCTCCAGGGAAGTGACTTCATTCCTGCAGCAGTCACGGGAACAATGTCCACTTCTCCTACGAGCTGAAGTCATGTAGGGGAGTGACTACGTTCCTTGAGCTGCCCCGAGAGCCTTTTCCAAGTTTCATCCAAGTAATCGCCACATCAGGGGAGTGACTTCATCCCTGCAGCAGCCCCGAGAACCATGTCCACTTCATTGTAGGGTAGTGCTTTTGTTCTCGGAGCCAACCCGAGAGCGATTTCAAAGTTCCTTACTAGCATCGCCACTCCAAGGGAGTGACTTCATTCCTGCAGCAGTCCCGAGAACCATGTCCACTTCCCCTCCGAGCTGATATCGTTAAATGGTAAGGATGTTGTTTTCGGAGCCGCCCCGAGACCGATTTCCATTTGCCCTACAGCTATTGCACATACAAGAGAAGGGACTTCATTCCAGCAGCAGCCCCGAGAACTCAGTCCACTTCATCTACGAACCGAAATCATTGTAGGGTAGTGACTTTGTTCCCGGAGCCAACCCCAAAAGAGCGATTTCAAAGTTCCTAACAAGCATCGTCAATCCAAGGGAAGGACTTCTTTCCTTTAGCAGCCCCGATAACCATGTCCATTTCATTGTAGGGTATAGATTTTTGTCTCGGAGCCGCCCCAAGAACGATTTCAAAGTTTCCTACAAGCATCGCCACTCCAAGGAAGTGACTTCATTCCTGCAGCAGCCCCGAGAACCACGTTCACTTCCTCTACGAGCTGAGATCGTTATATGGTAATGACTTTGTTCTCGGAGCCGCCCCGAGACTGATTTTCATTTGTCCTACAGCTATTGCAGCTCCTAGATACGTGACTTTATTCCTGCAGCACCCCCGAGAACTCAGCCCACTTCATCTACGAGCCGAGATCATTGTTGGGTAGTGACTTTATTCTCGGAGCCGCCTCGGGAGCGATTTCAAAGTTCCTTACAAACATCGCCACTCCAAGGGAGTGGTTTCATTCCTGCAGCAGCCCCGAGAACCCTGTCCACTTCATTGTAGGGTAGTAATTTTATTCGCGGAGCCACCCCGAGAGCGATTTCAAAGTTCCTTACAAGCATCGCCACTACAAGGGATTGACTCCATTCTTGCAGCAGCCCCGAGAATCATGTCCAGTTCCCCTACGATTAGAGATCGTTGTAGGGTAGTGACTTTGTTATCGGAGACGCGCCGAGACCGATTTCCATTTCCCTTACTGCCATCGCACCTCCTAGGGAAGTGACTACATTCCTGCAGCAGGCCCGAAAACTCAATCGACTTCCCATACGAGCAGAGATCATTTCAGGTTAGTGACAATGTTCTCGGAGCCTCGCCGAGACCGATTTCCATTTGCCCCACAGCTATTGCACCTCCAAGGGAAGTGACTTCATTCCTGCAGCAGCCCCGATAACCAGTCCACTCCCTCTACGAGCTGAGATCGTTGTAGGGTACTGACTTTGTTCTCGATGCCGCCCCGAGAGCGATTTCAAAGTTTCCAACAAGCATTGCCACTCCAAGAAAGTTACTTCACTCTTGCAGCAGCGCCGAGAACCTTGTTCAATAACCCTACGAGCTGAAATCGTTGTAGGGTAGTGACTTTGTTCTCCCAGTCACTCTGAGACTGATTTCCATTTGCCTTACACCGATTGCGGCTCCAGGGGAAGTGACTTCATTTCTGCAGCAGTCACGGGAAGAATCTCCAATTCTCCTACGAGCCGAGGTCATGTAGGGGAGTGACTTCGTTCTTTGAGCTGCCCCGAGAGCCTTTTCCAAGTTCCTTCCAAGTAATCGCCACACCAAGGGAGTGACTTCATCCCTGCAGCAGCCCCGAGAACCATGTCCACTTCATTGTAGGGTAGTGATTTTGTTCTCGGAGCCGACCCGAGAGCGATTTCAATGTTCCTTACTAGCATCGCCACTCCAAGGGAGTGACTTCACTCCTGCAGTAGCCCCGAGAACCATGTCCACTTCCCTACGAGCTGATATCGTTATATGGAAATGATTTTGTTCTCGGAGCCGCCCCGAGACCGATTTCCATTTGGCCTACAGCTATTGTACATCCAATAGAAAGGAATTCATTCCAAAAGCAGCTCCGAGAACTCAGTCCACTTCATCTACGAGCCGAGATCATTGTAAGGTAATGACTTTGTTCCCGGAGCCAACCCCAGAAGAGCGATTTCAAAGTTCCTAACAAGCATCGCCACTCCGAGGGGGTGACTTCATTCCTACAGCAGCCCCGATAACCATGTCCACTTCATTATATGGTTTTGAGTTTTGTCTCGGAGCCGCCCCGAGAATGATTTCAAACTTCCATACAAGCATCGCCACTCCAAGGGAGTGACTTCATTCCTGCAGCAGCCCCGAGAACCATGTTCCCTTCCTCTACGAGCTGAGATCGTTGTATGGTAATGACTTTGTTCTCGGAGCCGCCCCGAGACTGATTTTCATTTGTTCTACAGCTATTGCACCTCCTAGATACGTGACTTCATTCTTGCAGCACCCCCGAGAACTCAGCCCACTTCATCTACGAGCCGAGATCATTGTTGGGTAGTGACTTTATTCTCGGAGCCGCCTCGGGAGCGATTCCAAAGTTCCTTACAAGCATCACCACTCCAAGGGAGGGGTTTCGTTCCTGCAGCAGCCCCAAGAACCATGTCCACTTGCCCTACGATTAGGGATCGTTGTAGGGTAGAGATTTGTTCTCGGAACCGCCCCGAGACTGATTTCCATTTCCCTTGCTGCCATTGCACCTCCAAGGGAAGTGACTTCATTCCTGCAGCAGCCCCGAGAGACATGTCCACTCCCTCTACGAGCTGAGATCGTTGTAGGGTACTGATTTTGTTCTCGGAGCCGCCCCGAGAGTGATTTCAAAGTTCCTTACAAGCATCGTCACTCCAATGAAGTGACTTCACTTCTGCAGCAGCCCCGAGAACTTTGTCCACTAGCCCTACGAGCTGAGATCGTTGTGGGGTGGTGACTTTGTTCGTGGAGCCGCCCCGCGACCGATTTTCATTTGCCCTACAGCTATTGCACATCTAGGGGAAGTGACGTCATTCCTGCAGCAACCACGAGAACCCTGTCCACTTCCCCTACGAGCTGAGATCATTGTAGGGTAGTGACATTGTTCTCTGAGCCGCTCCGAGACCGACATCCCTTTGTCTTACAGCCAACGCACCTGTAAGAGAAGTGACTTCGTGCCTTGAACAGCCCCGAGAACTCAGTCGACATTCCTTACGAGCAGAGATCATTGTAGGGGAGTGCCATTGCTCCCGGAACCGCGCCGAGACCGATTTCCATTTGCCTCACATGCATTGCACCTCCAGGGGAGGTGACTTCATTCCTTCATTCCAGTAGTCAACTTTCCCTACGAGCTAAGATAATTGTAGGGTAGTGACATTGTTCTCGGAGCCGCGCCGAGTCCGACTTCCTTTCGCCATATAACCATTGCTCCTCTAAGGGAAGTGACTTTATTCCTGCAGCAGCCCCGAAAACTCAGCCCACCTCATCGACGAGCCGAGATCACTGTAGGGTACTGACTTTTTTCTCGGGGCCGCACCAAGACCGATTTCAATGTTCCTTAAAAGCATCGCCACTACAAGGGAGTGACTTCATTCTTGCAGCAGCCCCGTGAACCGTGTCCACTTCTACGATAAGAGATCGAAGTAGGATAGTGACTTTGTTCTCGGAGACGCGCCGAGACCGATTTCCATTTCCCTTACTGCCATCGCTCCTCCAAGAGAAGTGACTTCATTCGTGCAGCAACCTCCCAAAAACTCAATCGACTTCACAAGAGCCGAGATCATTTCAGTTTAGTGACGATGTTCTCGGAGCCGCGTCGAGACCGATTTCCATTTGCCCTACAGCTATTGCACCTCCAAGTAAAGTGACTTCATTCCTGCAGCAGCCTCGATAACCATGTCCACTTCCTCTACGAGCTGAGATTATTGTAGGGTACTGACTTTGTTCTCGATGCCGCCCCGAGAGCGGCATC
>SDVV010019943.1:0-13421 GCA_016164225.1 Gammarus roeselii
GGTGCCAAGTGCCAACTGGTGGATATTATCTAGGTATTCTATGATCCTTGAGAGCCAATCCATTTGTAATACTTGCCCATTACCGGACCTAGTAGGCTTCTTCTTCTTCTCAGGAGAGTAGGTTTTTAACTTATTGAGCATAACGGTTATGTTGGAGAGGTCATCACGGAGTGAGCAGCTGCCCACTGTTGTATTTAGCTCGCCGTCCGACGACTGGTCCAGCATATTCTCAGCTTGTTGCTCCGGAGCATCCTCATTCAGGGCCATGGCACACAGTTATATATATGTTTATATGTAGAAATATAGGTGTCTGTATATGTTCCTAATATACTTGCTCCATTAGGTACAAATCGGTCGCCCATTACAGATAAGCTGTAATGAACTCGTTTCAAACTTTCGTTTCGGTAATTCAAATCGTGCATCTCATAATTGTGTTACATCTGTTCCACTAAGGAATTCAAAATCCTTTGCTCCGTCTGTTAGATGATGGAACTCGATGATTTAATTATAGTAAAAATATTTATGGAACATTGAGCATCATGAGGCACCTGTCATCGCGGAGCACTAACATCGTGGAGGACCAACATCATGCGGCGCTAATATCATGATGCACTAACATCACACGGCACTAACATCACAGGGCACAAACGTCTTTTGATACTAATAGCACTACCATCCAAGTATTCAACATCATGCGGCATTAACATCTCGGGGCACTAACAAACGTCACGGGGCACAAACATCATGGAGCACTAACATCATGGAGCACTGACGTCATAGGACACTATTATCAAACAACAGTTACATCACGAGCACTAAAATCATAGGGCACCCACCATCATGGGGTTCCTACCTTCATGGGGCTCCTACCATCGTGGGGTTCCTACCTTCATGGAGCACCTGTCACTAACAGAAGGCACCTATTATGAAGGAACGTTCTAGGTATCCACTACACACATTCATTGCTGGCAAAGCCAGGTGAAAAAGGTGTGGCAAAAATAACGTAATTGTAGTTCGTCATACATTGATGATCATGATCTATGATAAAAATAATTCAGTTTAAATGTATTAATTTGTCTACAAAATTTTGAAGGAAATGCATGCTGAATTATTGAGAGAGTTGAGTGAGCAACAAATTGATTGATCTTAATTTATCCTGTAACTATTTCATGAAATGTTCTCAATGTTTACTCTGCTTGGTAGAGTGGTAGGTAGCTACACATGTTTTTAGCGCTTGACTTGGTGGAGTGGAAGGTAGCTACACTTATTTTGAATGTTTAGCATGCACTGTGATGTACTAGATAAAATGTATATTGAATTGGGACTTCCTAATTCGTGCATAGAAGCAAAATTGACACAGCCTAAAGTGTTTCTTGATTAGTTGTAGTCTGATGATATCTGCTGCATGATATTTGTATTCACGAGTTTTAATTCTGTAACTAAATTAAAAGTTTCTTCCAAAAGTATTAATTAGCGATCCGAAATCTCATGTCATCATTTCAATATAGTTATTGAAGTTCTTGGTTCAATTAACATGTCGTCGTCTTTGAAACACAGCCAAAACACGTTGAAAATGGCGTACGATTTATTGATTGTTCACTTAGCAACTCATTAATTGTTCAGGCACGGTCTGATGTTTCCCTTCGTTCACTTACGTACTCGACATTCGTATGTTTTTATGAAACTTACCTTTCTTTGTGTGTCGGTTCGCCAAGTTCGTTCATGTTGCTGTGGCTATCAACGTCAGCTTGTCTTGTGGAGGCAAAGATTGCTGAATGCAATCTTTGCAATCTTTGAAAACAATTGTCTCTAAATCCATTTTCTGCTTCGGAAATCAAAAGGCACTATTGAGCACCATAATAAGAAATATGCTTTTTAACACCATAATCTTTGTGACATAAGGCATTCAGAAATTGGAGATTAAACCCATATGCTGAGGCTTGTACTTAGCACCACATATAACATTCGGTATAAATTAAAAAATCCCAGTATATGTGAATCAGATGTGTGAAACACATTCCTTGCAAGTTACTGCTTCTTATTTCTCCAAAACAGTTCATGAGCATTTCGTGTCTGCCCGAAAAAATATCCCTTGTGCACGAAACAATTGTAATGTAGTCAGAGAACGAAGGTTTTATTTTATTAGGATCGACTTCTAACATATGATATGTTCTTTTATAAATTACAAGCTCTACAGATAATGTTTTTTTCATGAAACATTTGCATGAAACTTTGCTGAAAATATCTCCCTCGCAATGTAAACTTGTCCTGAACCAAATTTGCCATCCTAGACCGCACTCCAAGGGCGAGAAAATATTAAGTGAAGCGCATGGCTTAAATAATATTGAACGTGCTAAGAGGGGATGAATTTTGTGTCTCTTCTCATGTAATAATTATTGTAGGGCTAGGGAACAATTTCAAATTGCGGGGTCTTAAAATCATCCGATTGTTATCGAGTGCGGAAGGAATTTAGTGTACATAACTAGTCCTTGGATCAACATACCTTGAGGAGTTAAGTAAATTTGCAGAATAATTTCTACGGCACATGAAAATTTCAGAAAAGTGTTTCATTCCTAGTCTGATAGTATTATTGAGCGCTCCGCACAGAGAGATTTGGGCACCATTTTTACGGTGTATATGGATTATAATCAACCATATTAGTTGTCGAGAATATCAAATTTGAGCGAGCGCTGTGAGCGTAAATAGGAAGATACAACAGCGGATCTGCACTGGCGCATGCATGATGTAACCTTCGGGGAAGCAGATAACTGTTTTAAGTACCACCAATCTTTCAAGTTTCTCTGTTATAATACATAGCTTGGTTTTTCCTGCCCGATGATGTCTCGATGATGATATTTCGTCATCGACAACCGTTCCTTTTCAATCGCTTAATCTGCAATCGATATCATCAAGCGGCATCGTTAAGGGACGCTCTCATCGGGAACTGAAAGATATCAGACGCGAAAATAGCGATCTAGTAATAATCGGAAAGGCGGCTGAAACGCACATTTGTGCCATGGTTGGTATTTAAGGTATAGCTTTACATACATCGTAAGACAGGTGTAGAAACAAGCAAGTTTTGTCCCATGTTGTCATTTTATTATAGGGATATCAACTCGGGATGAAAAGGTTTTACTTCTTTCTCTGCTAATTGCAACAACATCCTTGCAGTTACAAGTTAGGACTCAAAGCTGTAAGGTATCAAGCAATGTTACCTGTGTATCTCATTAATTGTATTATTATTCAGCAATTCCCTCAAAACGCCCTGAACCTTTTCCTTCCACCTCATACCTGCCTGTAATAGCAAGGATCGCGCATGCGTTAGTGACAGACACTACATCACTGCACCTAAAAGGATATTAGGATACACCTTTATGACCTCTAATGCTTGCGCACAAGACAACACGGCTATTGGATTTTCGTTCAAAATCACTTATTTCTTTATAATACATGGATTCAGATAATAGCTAATCGAAAGTTCGAATCTGGAAACTACATTAGATTTTCTACTAATTTCCCAGTGTGTTCTTTGTGAGTGAAGGAACACTACATCTAAATAATCAACAACATTTTGATAGAAACTACACAAATCAGACTAAAAAATAGGATTGAAAAGATAGATTTTTGATATCTGTTACGTTCATTGATCTTTCGATTTTACATTTTTCCAGGTAAAATGTCGGGTAGACAGATACAAAAATATTGAAATACACTGGTCACACCTACCAAAACTTTGTCAACGTTTGCTGCATAACTAATCTAATCATTATCTCTTCAATTTAGGGAACATTTATATAATACCAAACCGTGGACATTATTGGAAGACATTCTTTTATTTTGCCATGAAACAAGATGAAATAAAACATTCTACTCAAATAATCATCGGCGGGAATGTAGATAAGGTCAACTCACATTGACTGAGTGTAAGCAATGACCGCTGAAAAAAGTTAAGAGTCGAGAACGCCCAATATGTGGTCATACATTACAGTTACACACGCAATTTTTATCACAGGGATAACATTTTTTTGTCTTTTGTTACATGAATGTCACATATTTGCAAGATGAAAAACACCCGAGTGAAACATTTGTAATGAAGCTGGTAATGTGAAATGATATCAGTATCTTGTTTGGTGTTTATTGAAAACTGTTCTCCTACTTCAAATTTGAAAAATTACAGGTGCTTACGTTGCGATCTTTTATAGATACTTGACGGTAACTAAGACTTGAAGGTGGTGCAAAGTTTAAATTAAAACAGGATATGATTTTCAAAATATTATGAATAATAAAACACGAACACATAGATTGGGCAGCTTCATGTCAAAAGCGTACGATTAATATTGTGAATCGGTGATGATAAAGTAAATAATGTTGAATAGTGCACTAACACCGTAGATTATATTCGTAAGCGAGTGAAAAGATGAACAGAGACGGTACGATTGTGAACAAGATTGTGTTCCCTGCTCTCCCTGTATACGCACTGCCAAAAAAGACCTGAAGTCGGAAAGTGAGGCGCGCCTGATCTAAAATAGAGGAACGAACTGTCCAATGAGGGGACGGCCCAACAGTTTATTAAACTCTATAGGGGCGTGTCATCCTAATTCTTTGATTGTTATTGGCCAAGCTACCGACTACGTAGAGTTGCAGACTCCGCCCTAAATTTTAATAAACACATGGTCTTTTTGTGTTATTTTATATCTGGCACAAAACTGCTGACCTCCTCGCTATGACAAGCAGGCACAAATGACCCCGCTTGACGACGGTTCTCGGACGAATAATCAAATTCGAGGGCACAAATATGTTAACTGAAGGAAGCACATTCGGGGGATGCTAGCCCTACCCAGCTGCTCACGCCGTGAGAAACTCGAACTTTAGCTACATGTTTTAGACGTATAAACGAAGTGTTATAATACCTCTCCTTGTTGTGACATCGTCCTCGATGTCTGTCTTTTTTGCGTTAACCGCGGGGTTCTAGACGTCCTCGATGTCCTTTTTGTTGACCGCGGGGTTCTAGACGTCCTCGAGGTCACTCATTTTCTACACCGCGCAGTCTTGTGCTCCTGCCTGGGGGGGTTCACCGTTAAGGCATGACTGCCTAATTATATGGCCAGTTGTATTAGTGGGGTTATTGATGGCAGGGGCTGCATTTTATTAATGCCATGTTAGTTTATTCGATACATTGACCTTGAATTCGCATCGTTTATACATAACAACTCGTACACAAAATGCATTCCACGTTTGGTTAATTGGCAATTATTCCAGTTGAGCCATAGGTGTATTGTGTTTAGTTGGCATATGATTGTTTGTTGGAGTTTTTTGGTGCGGTGCGTTTTGTTTTGCTCGAGTAAATTGGCTTAGCTGCGTTTGAATTTCACAATGTCCGGTTCATCTCCAACGTGTTTTTCTCGACATTACGATATTCTCGTCATTTTTTGTTTGTTTTTTAGTATGCGGAATCAGGGGTGACTCAGGCACACCTGGATTGGTTTTATGTCTGCACGTACGTCCGATCGGAATCACCAGTTAGAGCCTCTTGCTAGTTATTCATAGGAACAACTCGAGGGTTCACCCTTTTTTATTGCGCGCCTGACCTCAGTCAGGAAATATTGTTTAGAAATGATATGCGCGTGGCCTCACTTAATTTACCGAGTCATTGCATGCATTCCGTATTTGTGAATGTTCTGTGAATTTGTTTAAAGATTGTTTATTCATTCCTCTATTCTCACGTTCATTCGTTTCACACACATGTGTCGCATCGGCTAAGCCTGCTTACAACTCCTGTTTAGGTCCAACCCATCACAAGATCATTTCATCACATTCATCCATCCTGTTTCGTTTCACTTCGGAACGTTACCAAAACTCTTCTCATTTGATGGAACGCGAACTCGACTTGCAATTAATCAAATTACCGTAAGCGCTATTTACTATTACGCGTCACGCGATAACTTCAATTGTATGATAAAGATTAGTGCACGCTCCCATTTATCATTAGAAATGATAATTTCACAAATGTCTGATCACTTGACGGAGATCGAGATGTCATGACTCAAAAAGAAACCAAACAATTAATGACTATAAGTATATTTGTCATTAAACGTCCCACAAGCATTTTCTACCTACTAACGAAATTTCACACGGAAAACAGGACATTGTTTGAACTTTGCCACGAAACAGAACATGATATGATTTATGGGTGAGTGACCATATGCAGGAGAATGTTTACATCTTATTGAGCACTACCACACGTCGACGTCACACTTTTTGCTGTAAATATTTAAACTTATATTTTTGAAACGAATAATTCAACGGTTGTTTTCGACGCGCAGCTATGAGAATCTTATTTCACAACCAGTTTTGGACTCGACAGATATATTTAAATTTAGTGTGGGAAATTTATTTTATCACGAACCTCCCTAATATCACGTCCTACAGGTGAGCGACATTCCGCGATTGTTATATTCCACACTTCACTGCTTATTTCATTAGAGTACCTACAGTTTTTATGCCTCTATTTTTGGCAAAACATTGTTGAAGAACCTGCATGGTGTGAAGTGATGCTTTCGCATAGGCCACCTGGCCCTGGCCAATGTCTGGTATGGCCGACGTGGTTGATGATAATTCTCCTGTCAGCCAGCTTGAAACTGGTCGTCCTGACAGAGGGAGTCTGTCTCGCCCAGCCTGGCAGCGAGTTGTCCTTAGCCGGTCTGTCGCTCTGCCGGGAATTGGCTGACCGCCGTCCAAGTGTCGTCCTCGGATGCCCTGCCAGGAATGGCCGAGTCTGCTGTGCTGGCAGACAGAAGTGCGCTGACATCTCCCGCTGAGTAGTAGGCTGGCCGACGTCCACCCCCCATTATTAATTTGTTTACTTGGTAGTTTATGACACGAGAGGTGTATAAGCTGGTTTGAGTGTCTCAATTGAAACCATGTTGTAGCCTGTGCTTCTTGTGAGGAGTTAGCCGGGATAGCAATATCTGATAGGCCCGTGTCAGTAGGGAGTTTGGTCCCCATGTGACTAGTGTTCTGTAACTTTTCTGTTTAGCGCCAATATTGCGCCATAGTTCGATGTAACTAACTCTTGATGGACGATGTTCTAAAGACCTCACTGTTTACAACAGAGCTGGTGCAGGTCGCGCACTTTTTTGAATTTAGGCCTTTCATTTGGCAGCAAATTGTGCCGCTTCTAACACCAAAACACGCATTTTCTTAGCGACATATGACATCATACTTCGAACTCTTACCAGATGGAGCATTCCGTGCAGACTTGCAATCATGGAGCCGAGCACCAGGTATAAAAGTGCATGCTACTCTGCTGAAAAAAAAATGTAATACACAATTTATGAGACTGTAAATGCGGATAACTTCATACCATTAGCAGAATTGGCTGTGCAAAGGCTATGCAAGTTTACCTTTAAACCTGACGGGCTGCCAGCCTGTGCCCTCCAACTGCTCATGCCACTGTTCCTCCAGTAGGGCCTGTTTCCGCCTGTTTACTATTCTGGCCGCCCGTCTTAATATAGCCGGGCTCGACGTCTCTAGATCATGCAGCCTGTTATTGACCCTTCAGACGCTTTTTGCTGCGTTTGGCAGATCCACTAAATCAGAGAGATTCAGATTACAATTTATTGCGCAATCTCATCACTTGCACGCACGGCATAAGGCAAGAGTGCTCGCATTATGATGATGCTGCAATAAAAAAACGGTCAAACCTCGAAGGAAGATTTATCAAAAGCACAGAAGAGTAAATTGACGATACCCTCATTTGACCAACCATGTTATGAAAGGGGAATGGGGATTGAAAATAGCGAGTTGCTTCAATGTAATAGACATATTGTTTCCTGCGTTAAAAATAAATTGTACCACGAACATGAATTAAATAAAGTTCACCGTATCTTACGAACAGTGAGCAACACATTGCACTATTTGTGTGAAAACAGTTTTTTGTGTTCTTTCGATGGAAAGGTTAGGGGAAAAAACTACCAAGCGTAACTAGAAAATATTTTATATAATGATTATTGCGTCCCGTCTAGGAAAGCACTAATCATAATCGATGCTTTCAGTGATGGCCTACTTTTCCCCAATAGACCAATGAATATACATGCCTTATGCATTCATTCCCTCAAGCATTGCTACATTGTTGAATTTTCCAAAATTGCTGTTAACCAGAACCTCATTATTAGGTTTTGAGTACTAATTCATGTTCCCTTATCAATTAAATTTTACTCACTGCATGGGATCAATACAGTGATATTCTAATGCCCCTATACGTTATTACCATTTTAGGGTCTTCTGCTTGTGAGTGCCTAGGTCGGTGAAGAGCGGTATTAAAGCATTCTATTATCGTGAAATTCTACCCAACTTGATTTAACTAACTTAATGATTCGTCCTAAACGATGTGAGAGAAACTTAAGGTTGGAGTAATCTAATTCATTGTATCAAACTGAACAATGTTATAAATTTCAATAAATGATCAATTCTGATAATAATTTACGATCTATTTAATAAACACCTATGTTTTAATTTCATTAATAATTTCATGCTGGATTGTCAATGCATAATTGACAGGCGTTAATATAGGGATCCGTTCACAGATTTTTTGTTCAAATGTTTCGCTGAACAAGTATGTTTGTATTCGTTTGTATCTAACCTTGTAAGAAATTATAGCATGGCATTACCTTGACGCCCAGCAACTAACCCACTACGCCATCGATATAAAATGCGGCACAGAGGTATTACACCGCAGTGGTTGATTTGAGTCTCCTGCAAATTGATGTACTTAAATGTTTGCACATAAAGGCTGTAAGTGGGAATACAAAGTCATCATCATATAAATAATTTTATGTCGAATCAAATATGAAGTAGTAAAGCGCCATATTTTGAAATGGCATTAATAAAGCTCTGCAATAGGCTTTAATCCTAGATTACTAAACATCTATTCATGACCTTAATCCACTGAATATGGGTACACTATACCCGAAATTGGAACATTGGAAACAAATACTATGCATACATATTTGCTAAAGATACTGCTATATAGAGCACATATGAGACATCTTACTATTATTAACCTAGTTATGGCAGCATAAGTGATTATAACTTAGGTGGATATGATTTAAGGAAAAGGTAATAAGAAAATGAAAATTTCTGAAGGAAACAAAATATTTTTAATGAACAGAAAAAAAATATCCGCCGATTTCCATTAAATTACTTCTAGTTCTTCTTGGATATGCTGCCTCGCCTCCCAGGGGTTCGCCACCTGTAAAACAAATGATATACTTAAAAAAATAGGAATCTATTTTGCGTCTAATGTGTGCAAATTTTCAGTTGCATAGGCCAATTTTGAGGGTATAGAATACACAAAATCAGTGGATCAGTGTTCGAAGAAACGTAGTTAGATAAATGTTCAGTCGCCACTTCTACACAATAAAACAATGGTTACATCTAGATTTTATGAAGCTGACCTGTACTCTACACACAGTTGATGCAGATGGGGAAGTAGTGCAACGGGCAAACTGGTTGGTGGCTTGTATGACACCTGAAGCAAGTCTTCTTATCAGCCTTCGACAGACACAAGGAGCAACTAATCATGGACTCCTTCATCTCAGCTGCAGAGGGCTCGCCAGCTGCACCAGTGAGTGAGGGGTTGAGGAAGCACACCTGATCAATCCACAACTTGATCGAACGCATATGAGTAGGAGCGTCCATGCGATCCTCACATGAAGCCTGATCAGATCCAGTACTAACTCTCATGTAGATTTTCCTCTCGATACTGTTGCTGGGTCATGCCTTCTCCATATTTTTCCTGTATATTATAAAGGAATTGACGATAGCCGCAATTATGATGCCAAAGAACAAGCCCATCGGCCACTTACTTGTTTTCCTGTTTCAGCTGAAATGGCCTCACATTTTTCAGTTGTCGATGGTGACATTTTGGCTGGTGTTGCGGTACGGGTTTGTTTATTGTTTAGTGTACATGTGGCCTAGCTGTAGCCCTTCTCTCGCCTTATAACCATCTCTCCCCAGCTATGAAAAGACATTTATCATGAATTCAGTCTCGACGTCATTTATCATGAGCAGCTTCCGACCATACATGACTGGTTTATTAGGAACATACATCCTATAGAAGCATATACCCCTGAAAGCAAGCATTTGTTCGTCGACAGTCAGGTTCTTGTTGAAAGTAAAAATTGATGAACTTTTCCCACACACTCCTGATGGGGGCTCAATTTGTTGGTTGTCCGCGTCTCATTCCGTGTGGTTGAATCGTCAAAACAAAGGCATTGTAACAGAAATGAGAATCTAACCTCCAACATTGCTATTTTATGGAAATGGGCATATGGGATAGGGCGCCACAATTATTTTGTCTGCATGTGACTGTCCTTCCTGTACCCTTTAAATATCAGGACACCTATACACAGAGAACCGTACTGCAATTGTTACTTTATTCTTCCCGACAAGATCATATATTGTGTGCAACAGTGTGACCTCGCTATTTTACGCATTGCTTAGTTTCACATGGTCCTCACTACCATACGACACTGTGGATGAAATTATTGAGCTCCATCTTGGATACAACTGCACGTCATGTTACCATGACACAAAGCGCTCGTCGCTTTGTAAAATCTCGCGCATATCCGCAACATCTCGCGCATTTCCGAATTCAGCCTCGAAAATCGCGCGGGAGAAGCGCGTCGGCCATTGTCATTCGCCGCATCGGTACATTGATAGTGATTGGTAGAAATAAAACTCTAAGCTTAGTGACTTTTTTTGTGAATATTTCAGATTTAACTGCTCACGATATGTCAGGGGTTCAAAATCGTCGTCTGTGTGAATAGAACTGGAACCAGTCTTCTATATTGTTTGATTTTGTTAAAAGTCTCATGGCGAAACACGATCATGTTCCATTTGTCCGCTCGAGCCTCTGGCAAAGCGTAAACTCAATTCTTATGGGTTTTGGCACAGATATGTACTTTTTAATCCACCTGTTTACTCATCACTGTTATAAAGAATATTGTTACAACTCCACGGCCAATTTTAAGTGTTAATATTGTAATTTCCTCAAATACCAATTTTTTCTAGCAGCTGGGTGTGCCAGAAGATCTGTGAGGTTCCCATGAATGAGGACCAGTCGCGAGAGTATGTCCCACAGGTCACCGAGCTAATCTCATTCGATGATTGAGCTCCCTAGACATTATACTTCCAAAATGTTGATGCGAATTTATCAAGATAAACGTGGCAGTTGGCACTTGTAGTGATCGAATTTCGGTAATATTCAAGATAGATTGACTAAAACATGAAAGTAAAACTATAGCTGAGAAAATGCATATATATAATTTTTCAGTTGCATATATAGCGGTCTCCAATTTTTTTCTAGATTGGTTGCTTGAATTAGTTATATACAATTTCAACTATTTGATATATGTCTCTAGAGGATCAGACTGGGTTATAGAAGAAGAAAACAATTGGAAATCGGTTACAGATATTGATTTTTGTACTGTTTGGTCCTGGGATATCTCTATGGAAGAGCATTTATTCTCAGGTCTGAAATTTTGCACTATTTAAACTGTTTAAAAAGTGCTGAAACATATTGTGAAAATTTATAAGAATTTGTAAAATTAATAAACTTTTCAACCAACCAGTTTCTTCAATTTATTGATATATTGACAAAAAAGGTCTTTCTCTAGAGTCTAGAACTAGGGATGCCAAAACACTATAACTATTATAATTGTAATCAGAAATGTAATGATTTACATATCCCCATTGCCTTACCTGTTAAATAGAAAATCACATGAAGCATCACAAAGCTCAGCAAACACTAAGCAATCACTCGATCAGGAGCGACAAAATTGTTGATCTTCATTACATCCAGAATTTTGATGATTCCGGGTTCTCTGAACCTGAAATTACTTGGTCGGCCGTAATAAATCTTCTTCTTTTGTTGACAACATTTTGACAGTTTGTCAACAACAATGTTTTCGACTTTGGAAAGCTTGGGTTGCATAATTCGTCAACCCAAAGGTAATTTTAGTGCGTTTCATCAGTAATTATTACAGAATAGGAAGTGAAAGGACTATAGCTTTGTAGGTATTACAACTTTGTTCATTTTGAATTGTGAAATTTGATCAATAATTTTTTCCACATTATGCAACATGGACAATCAGGAGATAAATTTGGCTATTTGTGCCCATATTTTAGTTGATTGAAAACTGCGACAGTGGGCCAAAACATTTTATTGACTTACCAATAACAATACAGCTCAGGTTATCCTATTTTGTTAATTTAGAGATAGTATTCTCTGAGGTTTTCATCAATATTTAGTATGTCGACCAATAATTTGAAGTAATGAAAAACTATTTGTTGACTGTGATAGCACACTTTCCAATATAGACATGTTGCTGATCGTTTTTGTTACTTTAATAAAATATACAAGTGTTTGGATATTTTTATACTTAATACATTAGAAAAGTAGAGACACAGGATTTTCTCTGTAACCAATGTGGAAATGGTGGTGTAGTTGCATACGAAGGAGTATACAATAACTTAGGCAGAGGAAGTAAATACGGTGTCCTTGACGATATTTTTTAGAAAAAATCCTAGAATAATAGAAATATTTGCCGGGCGAGTTAGAGATCTGTACACTAGAATACTACTGATCTTGGGCCCGCGGGTTACAAATACTTGTCCATGACCTAGGTTTGTTATGGTTAGAACTTAGAAAGATTCAAATAATATGTTCATAACATGACCAGGGAATATTTCCAGTTGCAGCAACATAACGTAACACATTGGCGCAAATTCACTACACCGAGGCAGACAACTGCACCAGGGTGGCCACTACAGTTTGTGATTTGATTGTGCACCATACACCGTTATCCAAATCCCTAGAGTTGACTAGGTACATGAAAACACTTGAAATAGATTCCGAGATTCACCAGGAAGAATTTAATGTCAACCCAAAACAAATCAATTGATTTTGCCATATCTGAAAGATTTGGGTCTTTGTTTGGAACAAGGACCTCAATTACTGGTTGGATACTGGCCAGACATGAAATTGGCCTTTAATCACTGTAGCACAGAATACAGACAGGGATCACGACGTGCACAAGTCTTACATAAATGCAGACAACAGTGTGCCCAACACTCTTATATAAAGACCGCTTTTATCAGGCTATGCAGATTAGTGACAATCAAACAAATATGTTTGGAGACATTAGTGAAGCTGACAATAGCCTCTTCTCAATTTTCTTGGACCACCAATCATAGTCAGAAGCTTTGAGATGAACCTCAAGAAGAAATCCAGGGGACAGAACAGTCTAACCTGGATTCCAGGTGGTGATGCAAATAACACATTAGTTAAATTAATTAATTTTCAGTTTTTCTTGCTATTTCTGTTGCATCAACTTTTTTCTTTTATAGGTAATATCTAT
>SDVV010019944.1:0-13421 GCA_016164225.1 Gammarus roeselii
TATACATATATATATAGATATATAAATATATGTATATATGTCTATCTTGATAAAGTGGAAGCTACATCTCAGTGAATGTATTTCAAAGGGAAGGGAGGCTAGATTCAATATTAAAAAATATTATTGCATAAATAAATACGGTTAGACGTTTCGTGAACGTTTCCCATCATCTGTATGAGGAGCGAAGAGTTGAGGTTCTTCGTTTGGATTGATTTGAATGAACTATTGAGCTGTAGTGTAGCAGGCATGGCAAACCCCAGCCCACATGCGAGAGCTAAGTGAAACAAGATAATCCCGATAACTCTAACAAACCCGGGAAATGCTTTCGTCATCGTGAGTACTTTTCTGTAGTGGGACGCCAGCCACTTGTGCATAAACCAATTCACGCCCATCATTGAGCCGTTGATCAACTACTTCGACGCAGACAAGATCAAGGCAGCTCTAAGAACCTTACAAGAAATTGCGAAAAGGATTCTGACTGACAACTCTGGTGATTTCAAGGCATCGTCGGCAACCAGAGAAAACCGGATAAGCTGCTAAACAAAATACATGCAGTAATGCGCAAGTGTTGCCTCTCCAAACTATCAACCTTTCTACCTGGAGCTGATGTGAGTAGACTCATCAACCAGGAGGTCAGCAGAGCAGCCAGTGGGGAGGTCAGCAAAAGGACAGCTAGGAGGTCAGTGAAGATATCAACAAGGAGAAGTGTTCCAGTTGCCTGACAATGGAGCAACGCATGGACCAACTAGAAAGAATAGTTGAACAGGTAATAATGAAGAGACCAGACGAATCTGATCTAGGAAATCAGCATAGACTGAAGCAGCAGCAAAAGATTATACAAGAAGAACTCTCGCCAATTATAGAAGATATGAAAGTTGTCAAGGAAACCGTTGCCCGCTTGTAAGCAGTAGCCTCGACTGTTTATAAGAGCGCAGTTATACCTAACGCACAGGCTACTAAGGAACAGCCAGGGATGACCGTAAACACAACAGGCTCATCTGAATCGTCACACAACAAATCAACAATCGCTACAACAACCAAATCTACGCAACCCGTCACCACTCGTCCTCCCCAACCGAATTCTCTCAACCAACAACTTCGCACCCTATATCCCTCAAAGCCAATGCCTCAACCCGCTGATGTAATTTCCGAGCTACTAGACGTGGAAGCAGAGTTCAGCAGAACGGAAGACACGACAAAAGCGTCCCGTACGGATCAAGAAGCGAGTGAACAAGGAATTAACAATTGTCCATCTGTCTCTCACAAATAACTGACAGTCAAATTATCTACTGCTAATTACGAAGATAAGGGAAGTGACCTGGATGGCGGCCAGTTTCCGAAGGTGGATAGAAAAAAAAGGACAAAGCATCTAACTCGAACTGGACGTAAGACTACTGTTGGGGCCTTCCCAACACAAACAAGCAGCATTTATGTCTATCTACAGCGACATCACCGACCAGCAGATATTGAGTGAGGTACGTCGGCAGAATGAAGATGACGGAGACACGGTCAAAAAGTTGAAGCGGCTCGGGAAATGTTTTGCTTTTAAAATAAGTGAAAGCTACCGGAAAATTATGCGGTTGAAATCGACGGACGTCTGGCCAGCAGGTGCACGAATACGAAACTTCTACGAGAACAAGACGAATAGCGAATCCTCGGATAAAAGCTAGTCAATGTGTACTTCCTACCATGCTCTCTAGAATGCAAACTCTTCGATAATCTTCGCTTGGTCAATTTTAACTCTAATGGATTTAATAGTGCTGAAAGTGTTGGGAAAAATTTATGTGCAAATAATGATACATGTGCGTTTCAGGAGACATGGCTGTTCAAACATTATCTCCCTATTAGTCTATCTAGAGACGGCCGCTTAATTATTATTCCATCTCGTCGATAAAATCAGAGGAAGATATATCAGTGGACGACAATATGGTGGGTTGACCTTCTTATGGTCGGAAAGGGTTAGTCCGTATGTAAAAATAGAAGAGTACAATGATGATAGAATGCTCGGGTTATCTGTGCAAGTAGACGGAATGTCAATTTCATTAAATAATGTGTTTTTGCCTAATGCCGCTCATCTTGATGAAGAGCTGGTCTTTGAATTTAATAGAAAATTAGAGGCGGTATTAGGGGATCAAATTACGATCATGTTTGTGTTTTGGGGACTCAAACGGCCACCCAGGCAGCAGAACATTTTGTGAAAGGCAGATACTTCTGGCGGACAGAGAACTAGACTTTGTAGATGTTGCACTGCTGCCACTGGACACGCATACGCTTGTTAATCACAACGGGACATCAGTTGAATGCCTCAATCACTTTGCTCTTACCCCAGCAATTGCCAACAATGTCACGCGGGCCTATGTGGAGGAATAAACGCTTTTGTCAGATCACTTGCCGGTACATCCAGAGCTGTCACTACACGCGCTCCCTATAATGGCAGAAGCGGATGCAACCACTCAATCTATAAACTGGCAATTCAATGACATTGGAAAAAAATAAGTGTTTTGCTCAATCCTTATCAATAAACTAACTGTTCTGCCACCAGAATTGATTCAAATACATGCAAATGCTGGTATGGATAAAATAGATGAGCTCTATGGTTGTATATTTAATTCAGTTCTGGTGTCTGCGAGAGAAGCATTCGGGATAAAACGCCGCGCGGAATGCACCGAGGCCCCGATTGGACCAGGCATGTGGCTGTCTTGTACGTCGCCAGCGTAGCGGTCTATGTGCAATTCCTGCATGTCATGTCTAGTTTCTTCACTGGCTGTCTCACGTCTAACTACTTAGCAAAGCTACATAAGGATGTAGTTGTAAAACCTATTATTAAAACAAAGACAAAATGTGCGACGGATTTAGGAAGTTACAGACCAATATCAATAGCTACTAGAAATTGTGATTCAGAACAGACTTGGTGAATGCCTCCAAACAACAGCAAACCAATTTGGGTTTGGGCCTCAACATGGAACGGAAATGGCTATTTGTAGCTTAAAAAAAATATTAATTTCTTTGTCAGTAGAGGCTCGCCAGTGTATATGTGTTTTCTAGATGTCAAAAAGCCTTTGACTGGGTTAATCACTGGGCCCTGTTCAGGATACTAATTTGAAAGGGGGCGCCTGCGCACATCATAAAACTGCTAAAAAACTGGTATAAACAACAGCAATGTGAGGTACGGTGGCGAAACTAAACATCAAATCCGTTCCGAACAACCAATTAAATAAGGCAGGGAGGCCTCCTTTCTCCCCTCTTGTTCAATGAGTCTGTAGAAAGCCTACACGAGAGTCAAGCTTTTGGACGTTTTGGGTGTCATATTGACGACTGCATTATTAAATCAATTAGCTATGCCGACAATATGGTCCTACTTGCTCCTCATGTGGATACTCTTAAAATTATGCTAAATATATGCAAGGCGGAGGCCGCAACAATAGACATTGAGTGCAATACTGGCAAATCAGTTTGTATGCTAGTAAAACCGCTCGCCATGTAAAGGTTCCAGTTCCGAACGAATAATGTGTTAAATGGTGCTCAGATGGATTATGTGGACAGTTTCCCTTACCTAGGTCACTTGATAACAAATGACCGGTGTGACAATGCTGATATCTCTAAGCAACTCCGGAAATTAAACACAGTTGGCAAATTAAACGACAGATGTAAAAATACAGCTCTTAAAACCTACTGCTACCTTATCAACTGTAACTCACTGTGGTGTAAATTTACGAGAGCCACTATCAGTAAACTGAGAGTAGCATACAATGATATTTTCCGGAGGCTGGTTGGTGTACCTAGAAAAACGAGCGCTGGCTTTGAATTTGCAGCATATGATGTTGACTAATTAGGAAAAACGCTTATAGCCTCCAGGAGCGATTTGTAAAATATATTAATCCCTTACTGAAGGCATTATGTAATAGTGAGGGATACGAATTATATCCAATACTAGAGAGGTGGGACAGAATCCTGCTGGTGCAGGAAGATCCCGATATAACAGAAATAATGTTGCACATCTGTTTGCCTTTCCATGTTGTGGGCCCATTGTACGTACGCGAATGCCGGGCTGGGATAATTTCCTGATAGATGGCTATGTGCTTTCCTTCTCATAAATGAGCTTTAGTATATACAGTCATGTTGGGGAAGGACATACTAATGTATCCTGTCGCGCTTGTCGCCAACTCAACTTAGGAATCTATGTCGCGTACTTCAGCCCTGCTCTGTCTTGTCTCCATGTATGTTCTTTTGGTGCGTGATTCGAATGTATTGTTAGGAACGCTGTTAAACTTGCTTCTGCGTAACCATCAGTGTCCCATCGAGTGCTTCAATAAAGTCTATTATTATTATTATTATAGAGGTTGAAGTAGGTCAACATTGAGTGTTGATTTGTGAAAATTGAATTTCTGGTGGAGTTTGCAGAGTGACTGCATAACCAACGACCGTACCACGTCATCAGACGACTTCAACGTGATAACCAGCATGAAAGTTTAGTCTTGGAGCCTAATTGGTAAGTTAGTTTGGGAATGGTGGGACCGTGAACAGAGGAGTGGCCATCTGCTGTATGGTTAAAGAGGGTTTGAGGTAATGGATGTGGAGTGATTCAGAGATGAGCAAATTTTGGTTGGCTTTGTTTGGGTAATAATTTTCAAGTTATTTATATGAAATAGGTGATGCCTGTCTTCTGCATGTTTTCTTGGAATTGACTGTAGGACTGTAGAGAGTCTCCTATCCGTTCTACTAGATACTGCCAGATGTTGGTCAATTCTCTCCCTGTACCTCCTCCGAGTGCTCCCAACATACGACCCATTGCAGCTGTCATAAGTAAATTGATAGATTATGTCGAAACGGAACTCTGGTGACACGAGGTTCTTGAAACGGAGGAGAGAACCGACAGATAAAATGTTCCTTAGGGAAATGATATTACGAATCTGAGAGTAGTATTCGGAATGATATAATCAAACGGTTGTAAAAATTTTCACATTCTTGGCCGTTGTTCGGTAGTGAAATATAAATTTTCTCACGTTCTGCTGTGAGGACCTGGGTAGTTTTGACAAAAATGTTGGTCAAAATTCCTGCATTTTGTTTTAAAAATATTGTGGGGTTTAGACGTTATTCGTAAAGAAGTAACGTAGAAAATCTTTTTCAATATTGGATGAGAAGTAGGAGGAGGTAAGATGAAGGGCTCTATGGAGAAGGGTACGGATATTGTTGATTTGGAATCTAGAGGGGGAATGTGAAATGTAACTCATAGCTAGGCCCGAAAAAGTATTATTCCTGAAAATACTGGTGTTGATTTTGTAGTCCTAATCTCGAGTTACTTGGAGGTCTATGAAGGAAAGAGAGTTTTTTTTTCAACTCCATGGTGAATTTAATGCTATGATGTTGGACATTTGAGTAATTAGGGAAGGCTAGGGCGTGAGATTGATCTTTATAAATTATAATTTTTACAGTATATTGTTTACAATTCAGGTGTTCAGTTGTTTAGCCGGACTGTCGCGAAATGGCAGAAGAAAACATTTGCTAGAGTGGGTCCCAGAGGAGACCCTATTTGCACTCCGTCACATTGTTGGTAGGCTGAATTGGTGAACAGAAAGAAGGATTTTTTTGCAAGCTACAGTCAGGAGATCTTTGAATTCCGAGTGGGAGAAGCCGTGATGTAGATTAGCACTATGAAAGATTTGGGCGCAGATCATGTCAATAGTTTGGTCAACCGGGATATTATTATAAGGAGGTGATGTCGAAACTAGCCAGAAGGAAAGTGTGGGTATAAGTTAGGTTAGTTACGCTGCTGAAGAAGTCGTAGGAGTGTTGAAGGGTGTACTCATTGGCAGTGCAATCTTGGAGTAGAGAGAGGAGAAATTTAGAAATACCGTAGGGATGAGTGTTATACGCATCCAGGATAGGTCGAAGAGGGGTGTTCGGTTTGTGTATTTTGGGCAGTCCATACATGATACCCGGGCGTATTTTAGGCAGTCCATACATGATGCCTGCACAAACCTACCTTCCGCGGTTATATATGGCCCATTTGACAATTTCAATTAGGATTTTTTTTTTTTTTTTATAAATGAATTTATTTCAATTCCGCATCATCAGTTGGAATAATCGATTAGTATTCAAATATAAACGGTTTAAAAACGATTTAAAGGTTATTGAAATTTCAAGTATTCTGTTCCTATAACGTATAATAAGATTTGATACCGGAGCGGCCAAATACTGGTAATCACTATTCGCGAAATAATGGCAGCGCCACCGTGGTTCACGCAGTGGTCAATTGAATTGGCAACTAAATAATTGGCTAGGTTATAACACCGGAAAGATTTTCACAATAGTTCAACATATTAAACAAGTATAAAGACGTCGAAGCATAGTTCATGCGAGCATGTATCCCTCTTTCATTTAGAAACAATTATGCTTCTTCAGCTATCTCGTGTACTAATTAGCTAAACGAGAATGACTTGGTTTCACTGTGCTTTATCTGAACAATGCTCATTTATGGGTAGCTGCTATTAATTTTCTGGTAGAAGATAGTCTTCTGATTTACCTTTTCATTTTTTTGTCAAAAAAAATTCTGTTCACGAATTAGTTTGATACATTGAAGAGATTTTGATTCAAATATTACTGATTTTCTGGTCACTGAACATATCTGAGAAACATTCGGTAAATATCTGTACAGCCGTCAAAACGGCCTTCTATCCGGCCGTAATTTGTCACGCTAGTATTTGTGATTGATTGAACTTTGTAACCGACGCAGTAAGTGTGGTCTGTAAGTGTGGTCTGTATTATAGTAACATTCCAAGGCTTACTGCATAACATTGTGTGATCATTTATAATAACTTATAATGAATTTCACTAACGCTGATATCCAAGTCTGCATAACAGTCGCATGATACCTAACCTTTAACAATCTTCTATAAAAGGTGACGTAACTGAATTATAATGATTGGATAAATATAGATTATTAAAACAAAATAATTTGTCATTGTTTGTACAATATAACCATTATATTTCTGATTGGCATACTATAATTAACACACACGCTTTTATCGATGTGTGCACAAAATAAACTTTAACACACTCAAATTACGTTTACTAACATAGATATAATGCATACGTTACGAAATCGATATCATTTGGACACATGACAGCGGAACCAACCGCAATTGTAGCCTATACACGGATTTTAACATGTGTAGTCACTAATCTGCGAAATATAACGCAAGTCTGCTTGACAAATATTTTACACATAAAGGTACAAAATAAAGTGTCTGGATCCGTGACTGCCATGATGTACATTTCAACTACTGGCAACTGACATAATTCGAAATTCTAAAATAAGCTTCAAACAACAATCGCCACGCCGCCACTCTTTGTTGCCAGTACTGAAACGATAATATACGATTTATTACCACTTTCAGTGGATTGGTGTTACTCCTATCAAGAACTTGGTTACGTTAGCGGCCCGGCCACAAATCACATTCAAGTAAGCCAGACTGCCTGGCGTCTTTTTCCTGCAACACAATTCAACAGCTGTCCGCCAACACTGCCATACCGACCTTAGCGATGCCACTACCGTAAATGCAGGCACTGGCTCTGTTCTGCTCTGCGTCACTGCTGATTCCGAGGTTTTACCAAAAGAAAACACAAAATTTCTTTGCGCAGCTCATTCACGGTAAGACTTAACTAACTGGTTGCATTGACGGCGCTTCTACACTCCAACACTACACACATACTTGGCTCGTGATGCGCTTGTAATTATTTATTTGACTGAATACATATTCCCCCCTGGCCCACATGGGCACCAGTGAAGAGCTCGGGACTTCGTTCAACGCGCTTGGGCCACTAGTGCACCTTTCGGGTCACTAGTGAATCGCTTGTTTTCTTTTCTCTTTTCTACGTTTTACATCATTTCATCGATTCTGCCTATCGTGAAAGCTTTAGGCACCTGGCGTGTGCACCCGGTCATAGAATTTTACATCATTTGTTTGGAATTTGAGTTATCATTCACATTTGATCATACATTCTCGAATTCTAAGCATGAGTAATGGGCGAGTGAGGCAGCTGTTCAGATGCTGCACATCTCTTTGTTACTACTCATGGTAGATATTCAGAATATGAATTTACCTAATAATTGACACTGCAATCGTCTCGTGCAGTCTGGTACACAACTATAGTTGGTGGGGTGGGTGAGGACTCCAGTTAAACACTCAGTTAACTTCTAACAATTCTTAGAAGTGGGAACGAGGCACGACGGATGATATGATCACAGGAATGACAAGCAGTGCAAGTAGTCACTGACTACTTGTGTAAATTCTCAAAGCATTTCAAACGGAGCACAAAATTTAAAATTATTATTTATCAGGATTAAAATTTCGAAAGCGCTGGCACCTTAAATAAAGATCATCACAGCTGTATAACAATTGCATGTTTAAATTTCCAATTCTTGAGAGTGCATTTCGAATTTTGTCATGATCAGGGAAATGTCATAGCTAAAATTTGGAGCACAAAAAAGGATAGTTGTGGACTACAGTCAGAAAAATGGAGGTTCCATGCGAGTGTATTGTAGGAATTTCGATTTTGTGAACAAATCCGTATACTGTTCCTTTTTGACAAAATATTGATTCGTTTTGGAAACTAGAGAAATAGTCGCAGAATATCTTTCATTATACCTCTATTGTATTATACTATGAACTGTTTGAGGACGAATCTATTACTCGTTTACGCCTCATTGTAAGATATCAGAGCACTCGAAGTTGCAAATTGAGTTAATTATTGCTTAAACAAAAGTCGATTCGAAGCATTTTCATGACCAGGGAAACAGCCGTAGATGTATGAAAATTCCAAAACAAATGGAAACTGTTATGAACAATTGTTATAAAAATTTAGAAGTTGCGTTGATTTTTCTTGTACCAATGGTTACATAGAAGCTTTATAAATTGAGTGTAAGGTAAATTTCTGGAAGCTAGGCCAAAAGTCGCCAAAAATTGAGACCGGGCCTCTCAATTTTCCATGATCAATACCTGATCGTGAAAAAAGTTTCTAAATCGCAGACCCCTTATTGAAGATTATACAGCTGTGTAACAATTGCAGGTTTCAGTTTTCATTTATTGAGAGTGCTCTTCCGAATTTTGTGAGGGCCAGGAAAATGGTCGCAGGGAGGTGAAATTTAAACACGAAATGAAATAATTGTGGACGAAAGTCAGACAAATTGTGTACAAAAACTTCGCGCTTTTTTTAAATGATGAATATGTATATGTGAATATAGATGTCATTTTTGAGTATAATATAGGTATATTAAATTATTCAGATATATATGTTTGCATATAGTGAATCAAATTCCATGTATGTGTGCATATAGGAATATAAAGTTGAATCTGATGGTTCTTTATAAATGTAAACCATGTATGGATGGCTTAACCTATGTCTTTGTTTGGCCACCCAACTTGCTCCTGACTGAGAAGAAAGAGAGCGACGGGTGAGCAGGCTGGAGGAAGAGCGACGTGTGAGCAGGTTGGAGGGGGAGTGGTGTGGCGCTCATTCTTATTCTCATCACGGTGGAGCAGCACGAGGGCAACAAAGATATACTTGCGACATGAGCTTATTTATCGCACCCTATATCTTTTGGAGAGGTGGACGCTCGAGCAGCAGATATGATGCATTGGGTCATTGCTTCGTCTCTCCTTCGGTAACCTGCCTGAGCCATCACGAGGAGAGAAGCACGTAGCCCAAAGGTCTGCAGGGAGGATTGGCTCACATTACGTGGGAGCACCTACGAACCGCTGTATTCTGGAAATGTGAGGACCTGCATTTCGCCCGCCATACCCTGCCGGTGACGGACGATATCGAGTCTACGGAGATTGAACCCTGGTGCTGCTTGCACCGTCTTTAGTTGCACCATAAACACTAGCGGAGGTAAAGTAGTGGTATGATTCGGCCTAGTCAATCCACTGGTTACCCCACGCCTATACTTCGTCTCAGACCTTCAGGGCTGAGACCTTAAATTAAATGTGTCGTCTTAAACCTCCATAAATTGGTTCAGCTATTTAAATGACATTCTGTAAATCTGCACCGCAGTAAGAAACTTAATTAGTACCATTCACCACTGTTGTAATTCATTAGCTCTATATTTACGATTTCATTCCTTATAAAACTGCGTTGGAGATACAGAGAAGATTCTGGCTGACGAATTATTTGTTAGAACATATTTCAATTTATTACCCTAAAATAATGGTGCTCGTTGGTTTTTTGAAAGGTGGTGACAAGACTTGACAATCGTGTACGAGGGAACCTTGACCGGGAGTCTGCGACAATATATTGTTTACAAAGAAATTTAAAGTCCAGTTTCCTTTGGTCCCTTGCACTGAAAAGTAACATTCAATTTGTACTTGCTAATCATTTTTGTCGGAATTGAGAGGTTCCAGGCATGTGTATCGTAGTAGTTGTGAATATATGTGAACAAACTACTTTTTGTTTCATATTCACCATACATTGTTAAGCTCTGCAAGCAAGGACAATATCCATGGGAGAATAGGATCCAGAAAATAAAATGCGATGCTGTAAGGACTGTGTGCAATCAACGTTACAGTTCGCTAACATGCTCGTGTACAACATGACAGCTATTGAAACGAAATAGGACAATGAACCTATTGAAATATAAAAACTCCTTTCTTTTAGTCATCCTCAAAAACGAGAATGACTTGGTTTCACTGTGCTTTATCTGAACAATGCTCATTTATTGGTAGCTGCTATATTTTTTTCCCGTGAAAATAGTCTGCCGATTTACTTTTTCAGTTTTTTTTTCAAAAAAATTATGTTCTCGAATAAGTTTGATACATTATAGAGATTTTGATTCATATATTTCTGATTTTCTGATCACTGTACAGATCTGGAAAACATTTCCCAAATAGCTAGACACCTGTCTAAACGGCAGTCTATCCGGCTGTGATTTGTCACGCTGGTATATGTGATTGATTGAACTTTGTGAGCGACACAGTAAGTGTTATCTTTATTTGATATGATGCAGACCACAATTATCTTCAGAAGTGAACAAATATTAAGATAAAAACTCATCTACTCCAAATGGTATTTATCCAAGATGAAATGTTTTGTTAATATACTGATGCTTATCAACTCAGATCCTCTCAGACCTCCAGGCAGATTATACGGACGATATAACAAGCTGACCGGGCTAAGTGAATTACCAATTTGTAGATTGGTTCCTATTCCTGCATTTTTTTTATTTTGTACACAGAAAAGGCTGCGATTCTGGGGTGAGATTATCTTCGAAACGGTGTTTAGTACATAGAAGTAGAGATTTTGGTTATCGCTTTGTGCTCGCGGGTCCGAGAATATAACCCCAGCCATTAACATTATTGAACGGAAGAGACCGCATGGCATCGAAGTAAGAATATGAATGAAAATAAATGGTTAAAATTGCTCTCAGTGCAAATTGAATTGTTGGGAGGCTTGGGATAAAATTATTCATGTATTTGTTTGGAGGATATTCATGTCGATTTGAAATTTATTCCACGTTGAATAACAAAACAACAGATAATAAATTCTGAAAGATCTTGGGCAGTAATAGGAGCTAAAGGTTTATAGAAAGGTTGATACAACTAACTAAAGAAACAATGTACGATACGGCTCAATTTCTGCACCTCAAATCAATTTTAATTGTAATATTGAAGGACTGAGGAACATTTGCTTCACCGCATTACGTCTGTAACGATGTGTTGTGGTGCGTGTGGGGAATATGCACGTACATCACTTTATGGGTTGTTATTATTATGACCTATTCATGGTGGACCATGCTACATAGACCCGCACGCCAACTACGCATGTCGAATATTCTGTCTCTAAATCTGGTTATTCCTGGAAAAAATACTGAATATATGAGGATCGTTATTCAATTTAAAATAACTCGTTAATGCGTTTTTCTGGCAAGGTTCGCCTGTTTGTTGTGTTTGATTTTAAAAACTTTTCGCAACGAACCCTGGTGAGTTGAGCCATTTTGCACAGGAAAATGAATCCATGATTTAATCAAGAACATGTCCTCACCTATCGGCTGCTGTAACAAGATATATTTTGTAGACCTTGTTTGCGAGGCGGGTGTATGTGAAATTTTGTAGTATTGCATTACATCATATGATATCGTTGAATGGTCGCAAAGAAAATATCATTTTATAGTCTGATTTGGGACTTGGGTTTAGTAAATGGTTATTGAAAGCTTGCGTGGGTATGAATGACATGTAACATATTAAATTGACGTTGGACTACATTAACGAGTTGAAAATCGGTTTTATCACCTTCCCCTATCAGGCAAGCAGCCTAATTATGTGTCAGCGTTCCTTTATCTTCTAACAAAGGCGCATCATTTATAAGGAATAAAAAATTGTCTCGCATCAATCCATCCTTCTCATGATCTTTATGCAACAAAATTTGATTATCACATGGTGAGATCAACGAACTGAACGTAAAGCGCTGAACGAAAGACAGGGTAAGGAATCATCTCGTTACCTCAGAAAATGATCACAGGTCAACTGTCGCCACTAAACTCCATTGAACATTATTGAATGAACAGACGGATACTCTATACATTGGATAGCAAAATAATTCCACATTTGTTGTCAACTCGTATTCGACAGGTGAACCAATTTTCACAACCTATCGTGAATGCCGGTCAAATTCTCCTAAACGGAACACGTGTCCACTAGCATTTGCTGCCTGACTATGAAGGATATTCAATAGGCGTTCAATTACCAACTTCGTCATTGGGATATTGTTTGCCAAAACTATACTTTGATGTTAACAGATAACTTTTGAGCAAGGCGAAGGCAGCGCTGGTGAAGGCAGCGTACGGACGACTGAGATGAGTCTGAAGCTATTCGTATCCAGGCACATTAGCCAGTAACTTCGATAAACTATTCTGAAATGAAATTTCTATGTATTAAGTCACTGTGTGTAGAAAAAATTACAAACAAGATGAACGAAAATATGGAGTAGGAGAGTATGTTAGCATGTGAGCGAGGACTTGATGCAGGGAGCTGGAAATGTGCTACGGCATAAATTAAGATGAAACTTTGAATTGGGTCGTTGATACGAGTTAGCATTAACAATTCTAATAAAGATTACAAATATGCAGAAGTTGGTCGATTGGCCATCAAAATATATGGAATCCTAACATTAAGCTGATGATATTGTATGTGGAGTGTCATAGTCAAGTACAACATAGTGGCCGAACAACTGAAAACATGTCCAGTGTCATTAGCTGCCTGACTACGAAGGATCTTCAATAGGCGTTCAATTACCAACTTCGTCATTGGAAATCTGTTTGCCAGACCTATCAGACGTGCAGGTCAACGTTGGAATAAATCTAATAGGTTTGTGGAGTACGCCCGTGTCCATTATCATCAATTAAATTTTGAATGTGTAAGATTTTAAAC
>SDVV010019945.1:0-13421 GCA_016164225.1 Gammarus roeselii
TACATATATATATACATATATTAGTTTATATAAATATAAATATTTGTATTACATATATAAATATACATATATTCATGTATGTGTTGGTCAGTTTTCATGTCTGTCGGTAAAATATTTGACATGCTATTTGATGGCTCTCAAAGTCAAGTGAAACTATTCAAAATTTTATTCAAAGCTTCTTCCCTTAGAGTTTGTGCTGTACAGATGCTCTGTTTTTTTCCCAAATCATTTAAATTCAAGTGTTTGAGGTTGAGTTCATTTGACCCATTTCTGTTGGTCAGATGATCCATAAAATGAGGAAAAGTATGTGACGATAAGTCGTGTGAAACATTACACGTGACAGTAGGACACTCTAGTATTTACAAGTGGTAATATAAATTTAGGTTTCTCATTCCTAAATGTAAATGGAAACCAAAATGTCTTGGTCCAAAACGTAAAAAATACATCAAATTTCATTCCATTTCATTGCATTGATTCCAGAATTCCAGGATAGTGGAACAGAATTTAACTCTGTCTCAATTTATCAATCATTGTGTTGTTGTATCTGCCCACAAAATTATTGAAATAATAATGGCACCAAAATCATTCGTACTCTATCAATCGTACTCTATCAAACCATTGTTTGTTGTAATTGTTTGTTGATCGTACTCCATAAACCATCGTTTGTTGTAAATGTTTGTTGATCGTACTCTATCAACCATCGTTTGTTGTAATTGTTTGTTGATCGTACTCTATCAACCATCGTTTGTTGTGAGTGTTTGTTGATCGTACTCTTTCAACCATCGTTTGTTGTAAATGTTTGTTGATCGTTCTCTATCAACCATCGTTTGTTATAAATGTTTGTTGATCGTACTCTATCAACCATCGTTTGTTGTAACTGTTTGTTGATCGTTCTCTCTCAAACATCGTTTGTTGTAAATGCTTGTTAATCGTACTCTATCAACCATCGCTTGTTGTAAATGTTTGTTGATCTTATTCTATCAATCATCATTTGTTGTAACTGTTTATTGATTCGTTCTCTATTCCTTCAACGACTCTCGATAGTTTTGTTTCATAAACGAGGGCGGCTCCACAAAGGCAGAACTATTCGCTTTCCATGATGGCTGAGAAACAAGAAAATACTTTAGGACGAAAGAAAAAATAATTCTATTAGTGACCTAGACTCGGAACTTTGAAATACACATTCATTCGATATATCTAAAATTTTAATAGTTATTTCTCTGCGATGCCTTTCATGCTCGTTCAATTTATTGTATGTATGTTGTGAAAAATAACATGGAAGCTAAAACTTTCTCGCACAAAATCAGTTCAGAGTGTGAAATATATATATTGGTCATCACATATTGGTCATCACGTGTGAGCCATCACATATTGGTCATCACTTATTGGTCATCACATGTTGGTCATCACACATTGGTCATCACATGTTAGTCATCACATATTGGTCATCACTTATTGGTCATCACATGTTGGTCATCACATATTGGTCATCACATGTTAGTCATCACATATTGGTCATCACGTATTGGTCATCACATGTTGGTCATCGCATGTTGGTCATCAAATGTTGGTCATCACATATTGGTCATCACTTATTGGTCATCCCATATTGGTCATCATATATTGGTAATCACCTATTGGTCATCACATATTGGTCTTCACATGCTGGTCATCGAGAAAAAATCAGGTTCAATATATGTGTGTAGTTGTTTAGTAATCTATATTTAGCTTCTCATGTAAAAATGGATAAAAAGCTTATTTATAAAGGGAACGATGAGGCATTAAATAACATTGAAAAGTTAATAAAATATATATATATCCCAGAAGAACGCGTAAATCATCATTCGCTTCGCGCATCAATTCCTTCGACGTTGTTGACTATTTGTTTGTTATAAAAGTTATTGGGAATAAGGTAGTGAACTGTGCCTGGAGAGGGGCGCAGTCATGGTCATAAATAATTGATTAATTGATTGCGGTGTGATTGTTAATAGATTGACTTTTGCTCGAACATATTTCATATCGACTAGCCTCCTCTGTTCTCCCAGACCTCCCAGAATGCTGCTTTGAATTTCTAATATGAATTACAGACTTAAAGAAAATGCTGTTGCGCTATAACGCATTCTGAAAAATTGTTTTGAAAGTGAAAGCCCAAACAACTACTTATTTTGCATCAATCATCATATTTCCTGTACTATGCTTTTTGTCTTCTCATATCCATCAATTGTATATTACGTATACTTATTTCAAATGTTTTTTTGCTGTATAATTCTACACTACGAGTACATAGGCCGTTTCATCTGATCGGTCCATGACAAGAATAAAAGCATAACGGATTACGAATTTATGACAATTGTTTACGAATTTATGACAGTTGATAACGAATTTATGACAATTGATTACGAATTCATGATAACTCCTTACGAAATTATGATTACTGATTACGAATTTAGAATACCGATAGCGACTTGCCGTGTGTTGTTTCTTGTGAGCGACTGGGCGAGCGAGTGCTGGTGGTTGGGGAGCGACTACACGAGTTTTTTTCTTGAGGGGTTCGAAGGCCGCGGGCAGATGCCTCCACCATTTATTTCCTAAGGCCCCCAAAGATAGGGAGACCCCTGGCCCCAACTCTCGCCAGAGGTTATGGCATCCAACCACACTACTGCCGCCTCCAGCCTGCTAGAGCTACTTCCTACTCCTCTACCTTTACAACAGATCCGATCTTTAACTCCCCGAGTTAATAGGCTTACAAGCTAATTGAACACACAAAGCGTTGTCACGTTGCACAACAAGTCCCAGCCTCTGCTTAAGCCAGAGCGTTTAGCGAGGGTTCTTCTGAGGCGGCATAAAACCGTCGGCCGATGTCGCGGATCAGGAGGCTGCTGGACTTGCCGATAACGTCGGTTACGGTCACAAAGTGATTGATACGTATGTGTTTTTTTGTTTTCTGCAGCATTGGCAGCCCTGCCAGCCTCCGTAGAAGTGCCACGCAAGGGACTTGTCGCAAAGGTGTCTACACAGGTGCAATCCCAACAAAGGTTTTTCCCTCTAGAGAAGGGGAAGACAGTAACGCCGTCAGGTTGCTTGCCGTCACCTCGATCGATACCGGGCTCACGGATTGTACCTAGACCAACTTCACGTAGAGCTCGTTCAATTATGTCATTCAGAGCCAAATGTCTTTGATGTCGGCCACCGCCATTTAGGCAGGAGAGCGCGTGAGTGCCTGATTAGATAACACACCGGATAACACACCGACTCTGAGCGCATGAGCAAGGAAAAGTGAGTCAGGGTCCAGTAGAGTACCAAGCGGTGCGCCAGGAATTACTTTAGCCAAGAACCGCTATCGTGACAAAAAGCCGCCAGTAGACTAGCTTTAGTTTTAGGGTCTTTCGCCTTGAGAAACAGACCTTCCAAGGTTATCCCTACACCTTCACTATCCCAAGACTTCTGGATGGCGCAACAGTCACCTTCTGGTGCGATCGCTTCCTCACCATGCCCAGCCTTCCATGCCAACACTGCTTCCGGAAGTTCGTTAGACTGAACCAAAACGTTAACGTTTGACAGAACGGCTTCAACTAATGGACCGATCGAGTGCAGAGATGAAATGAAGCTGGTCAGGTCGATATCATGTGCCTTGCGAATGTCCAAAACGCCAAAACTGATTGGGAGAGTAGCTTGCGTCGATAAACAATCTGAAAATGAAATGTTAGTAATTGTTGAGAAAGCCTCTCAAACTGATTCGTCGAATCGGGCACAAGATACCGGAGTTTGGGAATGGCGAAGCTGTTTTTAAGTAGGATGAGAGCTTGGTGTGGCTCAATTACGTTCAGTCGAGAAGCCATCATTTTGAGGTCGTCGATTTTGCCTTTTCTTGAATGGCATGGACTGAGATTGGTGCGCCAAGAACGGTGCTACGTTCGGCAGACGCAATTCTCGCGGAAAAAAATCTCTGTGACTTCCCTGGAGGCAAAGTCCAAGTTGTTAACATGAATCAACTCGCAGTTTTGCCCATTGATGTCCAAGACTATTTGGTTCAATTTTTCTCGCAAGTCGTGGAAATCCGTTAAAACTATATCTAGCTCCCCTCCGAGCGTGGTGTCATCCAAGTATCAAATGTTCAACTTGGAGACGGCACTACGCGCAATTTGATCAACGCCAAAGAAAAAGAGGGTGGACCCCATGGGGTCCCCTGATGAATACCAGTTGTAGGGAGGATTGTTTCATCGCCAAAAAAACAGCAAAAAATGTTCGGAATATGCTTGCCATAGGAGTCGATACATGCTAGGAGTGCACCCGCAAGCACCCCTAGCATGTCTCGACTGTAGGAAAACGTCGCGCGGAATACAGTTTACCGCGTTCTTCAAATCTAGTTTAAGAACAACGCGATCTGGTAGAGCGATGGCAAAGTAGCGGCCCGTGGCTAGCGCCGCCGCCTCGCAGCCTCACTTAGTGGCAATCCCTAATTGAACGGGACGGAATTGATTGCCCAAACGATTAGCATACGGAGCACAGTCTCTTTTCGTTGCAAGCCGCCGAAGAGTGTTTCCAACAACAATGGGGCGGATACTGCTGTGTTTCTTCGAGAGGGCGCAAAACGAGGCCCCGTAAAACACCGTTCTGGCAAAGGTAGGGATTTCACCTTGAAGTGTCAGGTTGACAAATTCTGTAAGTGTTGAGGCTAGACAGACTCCGGCACCACCGGCGTTTTTTTTCAAGAGTGACTCAAGGTGACCGGGTCTGAGGCTATCCAGACCGGCACCAGAACCCCGTAAAATGACTTCATCACATTCATGATATCGTCCACCATAGCGATAACCGCGGATGACAGATCATCGTCAGGAAATGCTGGGAGTGGGATGTCCGCCGGGCTGGGCGAATGTTTATCGCGCAAAGCTTGTAAAGTTTTTGGGCAGAATGGGCCAAATGCCTTGCTAGAAGAAGCAGCCCAAACGGCCCCACGTAGGTCGAAATCGGCAAACTTCGCTTTGACCGTTGCTTTCAATCGATCGTCTGAGTTCTGTCTGGTACAAGAAGCGGTGGATTGATCGGCAAGCTTCCAAGAGGGCAACCGGCAAGTCCCCTCTGTCCATAATTCCCCTCACTTGAAGACGCAAACGCGAAGTCAGTGAAAGTTGTTTTGTGTCGGAAAAGTTGGTATTGGGACACTGCAAGCCCCAGAAGCTGAATGCCATGAGTCTGGCCCAAGCAAGGGGAGTTCGCTCGCGAATACAGTCACTCAGGAGTGCATCAAGTGCTTCTGCCACTAGAATGGTCACGCCTTTCGTTATTTTGCTTAAACTTTGATGTAGCGCTTACATCTGCCAATGGATGTGTCAAAATCAATAGAATCTTCCTCCTTGATGGTACTAGAGTTTGGGTCGTCGGACGCCGCTACAGCGGTAGCAACACCAGACCTCTGCATATCTGGCTTTGAGAGCGATAATTTTTACGCATGACATGTGATACGGTTGTGTGTAGGAGGAACCGAAATAAACCCAAGAACAACTTCTGCAGAGTAACCAAATTCCGCCCGCTCTCTGCCCACTATTTAATAACGACCTTCTTTCACGCACATGCTGCCGACCTCCAACCCAAATCGGTCTTCAGGAACAAACATATGTCACCCTTGGTTGGCTCGAGTTAAATTGATGTCTCCACAAACAGACGATCCTCTAGGGGAAATGGAAGTTGGGCCAAGAAAGTTTCCTCGACGAGGATTTCCTTGGTCTTTTTATTTACTGAAATTTGCTTCCGCTATTAGACTCCGCTCAGTCACAAATGCTGGATTAACTTTGTCATCACATCTGGTGTACGGTTGCAAATAACATTCGAATCTTATGTGCAGTTCAAATAGCATTCGGATTTAGTTTCGTCCTTTGATTATCAACAGAATTAAAGTTTGATTATTCGCTCAATCTTCCTTGATGAATAATATTCAATTTTAGGAGCTCGTTTAACGGCCAACTAAAAAATATAAATATCAAAAGAAATCCCTATCAAGTGAAATTAATCGGCAGCAGTTTGCTTTTGAGGAAAATATTAGCCTTTGACGAGTATTCATTAGTTTGTTTATGAGGAAAATATTAGCCTTTGACGAGTATTAATTCGCTGTATTAGTCCGATGGGTGAACAAAATGCAATATAGAAAAATATATATTTAACTTCGAAGGAATTTAGGCTGATGGACACAAAACAATCGTCGAAATGTTTTGTTGGAATTTAACAAGTTATAATAGATGCCATACTCGTAGCAGCATCCATCACGGACGGGGTGACGTTTCCTGGACGTGAACGATGCGTGTAACAGGATAACGGCGCCAGTTCTTTTCAAAATTACAATTCGTACTTCGTATTATCATGGACAATTTTTTTATTCAATCTCTTGCATTGAAGAACGACGTAGCAGAATATTAATACCAGTGTTCTTTGGATTGATCAATATTGCTTCATTGAACTTTTGGATGTACTGCTGAGGCTGATTGCAAGATAGCAAAAGCTTCAGTGACAGCCGTCCACCATAATCTTGGCGACGATTCATAAGAGACACTCTACAAAACATGACCACTCTGTGCACAATGCTCTAGATTGTATAAATTCGGACGAACCGCACGTAATTAAATATTTCAAGTTGCCACCGTTAGATTTTAAAGCAAAAGATTTACCATTTATTTTTATTTTTTCAGTTGGCATGTAGAACCTACAAGCACCCCCGTTACCATTAGAACGAAATTTTTGTATGGCGATCAGTTTATTATAAAAAAATAACGTGTTTATGCAATTAAATTGGCAGTATATCATACCGACAGAGATTCAATCAATGAATGTATATTTCGTTGGTGTAAATTCAATTCGTGATTGAATTGAACAGTTCCGAGGTATGGTATCCGATGTATGGTATCCGAGGTATGGTATCCAAGGTATGGTATCCAAGGTTTGGTATCCGAGGTATGGTATCCGAGGTATGGTATCCGAGGTATGGTATCCGAGGCATGGTATCCGAGGTATGGTTTACGAGGTATGAAATCCAAGGTATGGTATCCAAGGTATGGGATCCAAGGTATGGTATCCAAGGTATGGTATCCGAGGTATGGTATCCGAGGTATGGTATCCGAGGTACGATATCCAAGGTATTGTATCCAAGGTATGGTATTCGAGGCATGGTTTACGAGGTATGGTATCCAAGGTATGATATCCGAGGTATGGTATCCGAGGTATGGTATCCGAGGCATGGTATCAGACGTATGGTATCCGAGGTATGGTATCCGAGGTTTGGTTTACGAGGTATGGTATCCAAGGTATGGTATCCGAGGTATGGTATCCGAGGTATGGTATCCGAGGTATGGTATCCGAGGTATGGTATCCGAGGTATAGTATCCGAGGTATGGTATCCGAGGTATGGTATCTTAATTATGGTATCTTAATTATGGTATCCGAGGTATGGTTTCCGAGGTATGGTATCCGAGGTATGGTATCCGAGGTATGGTATCCGAGGTATGGCATCCGAGGTATGGTATCCGAAGTATGGTATCCGAGGTATGGTATCCGAGGTATGGTATCTGAGGTATGGTATCTGAGGTATGGTATCTGAGGTATGGTATCTGAGGTATGGTACCTGAAGTATGGTATCCGAGGTATGGTATCCGAGGTATGGTATCCGAGGTATGGTGTCCAAGGTACGGTATCCAAAGTATGATATCCGAGGTATGGTTTACGAGGTATGGTATCAAAGGTATGGTATCCGAGGTATGGTATCCGAGGTATGGTATCCGAGGTTATGGTATCCGAAGTATGGTATCCGAGGCATGGTATCCGAGGTATGGTATCCGAGGTATGGTATCCGAGGTATGGTATCCGAGGTATGGTATCCGAGGTATGGTATCCGAGGCATGGTATCCGAGGTATGGTGTCCAAGGTATGGTATCCGAGGTATGGTATCAGAGGTATGGTATCCGAGGTATGGTATCCGATGTATGGTTTACGAGGTATGGTATCCGAGGTATGGTATCCGAGGTATGGTATCCGAGGTATGGTATCCGAAGTATGGTATCCGAGGTATGGTATCTGAGGTATGGTATCTGAGGTATGGTATCTGAGGTATGGTATCTGAGGTATGGTATCTGAGGTATGGTATCTGAGGTATGGTATCCGAGGTATAGTATCCAAGGTATGGTATCCAAAGTATGGTATCCAAAGTATGGTATCCGAGGTATGGTTTACGAGGTATGGTATCCAAAGTATGGTATCCGAGGTATGGTATCCGAGGTATGGTATCCAAGGTATGGTATCCGAGGTATGGTATCCGAGGTATGGTATCCGAGGTATGGTATCCGAGGTATGGTATCCGAGGTATGGTATCCGAGGTATGGTATCCGAGGTATGGTGTCCGAGGTATGGTGTCCGAGGTATGGTGTCCGAGGTATGGTGTCCGAGGTATGGTATCCGAGGTATGGTTTACGAGGTATGGTATCAGAGGTATGGTATCCGAGATATGGTATCCGAGGTATGGTTTACGAGGTATGGTATCAGAGGTATGGTATCCGAGATATGGTATCCGAGGTATGGTATATGTGTTCCTAGCTTTGGTATCTTCGTATGTTGCGAAGGTAATGCATAAGCAAAAATCGAGAGCATATATAAACGAAAAAAAAGAGGCTCCACTCCGTTAGGTGTGTTGCAACCCTTTGCCGTCCTCTGGCTGTTTACTGCGATGTTAGGAATGGCATTTCGAGATAAAATTGGCAGCTCAAGATGCACAGTAGTCCATTTAAACGGCAGCGCAAGATGCACAGTAGTCCATTTAAACGGCAGCTCAAGATGCACAGCAGTCCATTTAAATGGCAGCTAAAGATGCACAGTAGTCCATTTAAACGGCAGCTCAAGGTGCACAGTAGTCCATTTCTCGTGTTGCTCGCAACGGACATGATGCGTTTTCTGACTGGAAATGCGAGCAGTCACGACGAGGCCTAAAGGACTGGATGTTGCATGCGCATACTTCTCAAGGCCGGTGCTGGCATCAAAGGGGGCGAAGGCGTCCTGTAGGGACCTACGAGACCAGGACACCTTCTATAGGATGCTAGTGAAGTGTCATTTTTGATTAATAGACGTCGTATTGCATGCTTCAAGAATCTATAGTGGACAGCAGTTAATTAGAGATGAGTAAGAGATCATTCCTTGGTAAATCTATATATAACTACTAGATACGGATAATATAGAGGACTCACATCCAGTGCAGCAAGGAGAACCAAGTTTGAAATAATGCCGGAGGAAATAAATACAACATGATTTGTACATAGGAACTCAGGTCACAGGTGACAGACCGATCAGACCGTCTCACTCGAATGAATTCTTTTGTTAGTTTTGTAATAATGTTTGGTACGTTTGTATTCTGGAATGGGAATGAAGGATCATCGAGACCAACTGGAAAGAAGTCTGTTAAACGATGTGAAGAGAAGTTCGACGATGAAAAGTTTTAATTTTCGATTATCATGATTCTGTTCAATTATGAATTAAAAAAATATGTATGCTCCTTTAAGTTTCAATCTTTTTTTACATTTTCTGGCACAAAATTCTGGTACTTTGAAATTAAATTATGTTCTGTTCTTAATTTTGATTTAAACATTCTTCAAGGACTACATGGTCGACGAACTGTTGCTGGTGAGTTCCTTTGGAAACAAGGTCGTTGGAAACAATGTACGTTCTATATGCACCACCTGCTCAGATGGCACGAGCTTCAATATCGCCAAAGGCATCTGGTGCTTGCTCAGTAGCTAAGTATAGTGGATCTCAAATGGGCTAATGATCGAACCGACGAATAATTTTTATCATTTATATACTTTTTATCATTTTTACCAGATCAATCCGTTTCATAATTTAATTGACAAAAATCACAAAGGTTCACAAAATTTTAAAATGTTATTATTTCTTGCACAAATGTCAAGTGCGTTAGAGAGGTTCAAAGTGTCTAATTAATGCAGAGGGCATTGAGGAGGTTCAAAGTGAGGAGGCTCAAAGTGAGGAGGCTCAAAGTGAAGAGGCTCAAAGTGAGGAGGTTCAAAGTGGGATTTTAGTGCCGGACATTGGGCGTCCTGACAGCACGTAGCCAAACCTCACCGAGGCTAATCGCTTCCAGTAGCTTAGACGAGATGAAGGAAACGACTGATGCCCTTGTTAGGTTAGCATCCCTTGTTATGGTAGTATCCCTTATTAGGGTAGTATCCCTTGTTAGGGTAGTATCCCTTGTTAGGGTAGCATCCCTTGTTAGGGTAGTATCCCTTGTTAGGGTAGTATCCCTTTGTTAGGATAGTATCCCTTGTTAGGGTAGTATCCCTTGTTAGGGTAGTATCCTTTGTTAGGGTAGTATGCCTGGTTAGGGTAGCATCTCTTGTTAGGGTAGTATCCCTTGTTAGAGTAGTATCTCATGTTAGGGTAGTTTCCCTTGTTAGGGTAGTATCCCTTGTTAGGGTAGTAGCTCATGTTAGGGTAGTATCCCTTGTTTGGGTAGCATCCCTTGTTAGGGCAGTATCCCTTGTTAGGGTAGTATCCCTTTGCTAGGATAGTATCCCTTGTTAGGGTAGTATCCCTTGTTAGGGTAGTATCTCTTGTTAGGGTAGTATGTCATGTTAGGGTAGCATCCCTTGTTAGAGTAGTATCCCTTGCTAGAGTAGTATCCCATGTTAGGGTAGTTTCCCTTGCTAGGGTAGTATCCCTTGTTAGGGAAGTAGCCCATATTAGGGTAGTATCCCTTATTAGGGTAGTATCCCTTGTTAGGGTAGTATCCCTTGTTAGGGTAGTATCCTTGGTTAGGGTAGTATCACATGTTAGGGTAGTTTGCCATGTTAGGGCATTATCCTTTGTTAGGGTAGTATCCCTTGTTAGGGTAGCATCCCTTGTTATGGTAGTATCCCTTGTTAGAGTAGTATACCATGTTAGGGTAGTATCCCTTGATAGAGTAGTATCCCTTGTTAGGGTAGTATCCCTTTTTAGGGTAGTGTCCCTTTTTAGGGTATTATCCCTTGTTAGGGTAGTATCCCTTGTTAAGGTTGTACCCTTTGTTAGGGTAGTATCCCGGGTACATCCACAACTACCTCTAGATTTGATGTTTATTTACTTAGCTTTGAATCTGTTGTATTGAACACCTAATCATATAAACTATTAGAATATAAATATGGTAAGAGCAACCATCAATTGAACATAAATTGAATATGTGCATTGTTTGATCCAACGATGTGTCAAATAAACTCATCATCCAACCAGGGAACATGCCTCAGCAGAAATTCCACATTGCCGTCAGAACCTTTTAACAGGTGACGTAATTAAAAGTGAAATAGTGACGTCAGAAGCTCTTAGCCGGTGACGTCAATAAAGGTGATATAGTGACGTCAGAACCTCTCATCAGATAAGGTCAATAAAAAGTGTACAGTGACGACCCAACCTCCCAGCAATTGAAGTCATCGATGATTGTACAGTGACGTCATAAGATGTAATTTATTTGTTGACGCCATGGCCCTCAAACGATCAGCCCAAACATCTTTCATATCGTAGCCGAGTTTGGGATGGCCTATAACTCTGTGAAGCCTTCAATATGGCGATGAAGTGCTGCTATTCATCGATATAGTATTTGCGTTGCCAGTCATGACCATCCCATCTGTCAGTAAATAGCGTCATTTCTCTCGGACGAGGATGAGTGCTATTCATAGGGTATTTTCCCTTTCTGTACGCGATATGACTAGAATAGAATAGTATCGTTTCGGGGTAATATAAATATGGGGGAGGTATTTTTTTAATAGGCCTTCATCACTTTTTTTCCTGTGCATCTTTTATCATCAAAATTTGTAATCGAAAATCAAAAATGATTGATTTGCATTTTCAGAAGTGCCTAACCGCCGATAATTTCGATTGACAGGAAGTGCTCTTGGATGTGGGGAAGGCATGGCTGTTCGTTGCCAGGTGACCGACTATGAACTTTGGCACTGTTAACTGGACATGCTGTCGATGTTGTACCGTTATTTGGCCGATGACGCGCCTTTCAGAGCAGTAGAGTGCGACCAAAAGCCAACGGTGCGCCGACGTTAATAATCAATTGTGTAGGGTAGGATAATATGAAGTCATCCTAATAATGCTGATATGAGGGGGAAAATGGTCGAACCTTCTCGTCATCTTGCACTAATCTAAATGTAGGGTGTGCAGGTCATCAACACAGTAAAGTGAGAACACCGACTGTAGCAAGGCCGTTCAGTTAACTTTATGTTTAGATCGTGCTTATGAAGAGGTCGTGTAAGCAATAAATATGGAGGTCGTGCAACCCATTGATGTAGAAGCTGTGTAGGGAATTATTATAGGAATCGTGCAGGTACTGACTATTATAGAAACCACGCAAGCAATTAAATGAGTTGGTTGATGGCAACTTTGATAGCGACTTGGACTCATAAATCGAACAAGAATTACATAACTTTCATAGCGGCACCACATCAAAGAAGCGTCATGAGCCCCACAAACGCACGCGTTGCAAAGATTGATTCTAACTAACAGAAGAGGTCGAGAGAGTTGATCGTATTTACGGGAGGGATGCAACTGGAAACAAATCCTCTTGCAACAGGGAATTGGCATGACAGGTTTCTGGTTGATATTCAGGTTCATTTCGAGTGATAAGGAAATGAAATTGCATCAGTCGAGAGCTTGTTGCACAAAATATTGCTGAAAGGGTGGTGCTTATTGCAGAAAGTTCGACTTGTTTTATTGGAATGTATGCACTCATATTCAACCGATATTCATAATTTAAGCGGTAGATTATTTCTCCTGGATAATTGGATCCAGAAGAACCGTCAAAAATGTATACGTTTTAAATCGTTTCAACATGAGAGGGGAAACTAAAACAACATTCATTCAAATTAAAAAATGCCATAGTGCCAGATTCATAAACAGGTATCCTTCCAATTGACCGCCGATAGCTGCGATACTCTTTTCAATGCGACAGCCAAAACTCGCTGAAACTTTCCCGTGCATTTCACTCGTGATCGAAGCGATGACTTCTTTAACTTCAAGAGATGCAGCCTTTAGTCAAAATACATAGTCCTTAACGTGACCTCGGAGGAAGTAGTCGAGTGCAGGAAGGTCAGGTGATCTTGGTGGCAATTGAAACTCACTCCTGTATAGGATGATGGCGTGTGGTGTGGACTGTGGTGTGGACTGTGGTGTGGACTGTGGTGTGGACTGTGGTGTGGACTGTGGTGTGGACTGTGGTGTGGACTGTGGTGTGGACTGTGATGTGGACTGTGGTGTGGACTGTGGTGTGGACTGTGGTGTGGACTGTGGTGTGGACTGTGGTGTGGACTGTGGTGTGTACTGTGGTGTGGACTGTGGTGTGGACTGTGGTGTGGACTGTGGTGTGGACTGTGGTGTGGACTGTGGTGTGGACTGTGGTGTGG
>SDVV010019946.1:0-13421 GCA_016164225.1 Gammarus roeselii
TTCCTGCCCTACGAGAGATACAATCAAAAAGTTTGTCGCACGACTTTCGACACACTCGAAACTGATCTCAAAATAGGATATGAATTGACCAAAGGTGCAATACTGACACTAATGAAACCTATTCAATACACATCAACCCTTCTAAGTCTATACAATACCTATATAATACCCGTTCAACACCAACAAAATTTCTATATATCTGTACAATACTACTGTTATTATATCTCACGATATTGAAGGCTGAGGACTTCTAGAGAAACGCAAGTAGAATATAGGTATGGTTTATTTTCAAATATACAAGTCGATATAAATGATAATTTAAGTTTGGTGTAAGAGGAGCGAGCAGGGGCAAGTAACCAGTCGGTATCGGGGCCGAGTCAACACTGAATCTCCCAGACTATCCCTTGCTGCTCCATCTCTTTCACTTCCGCGACAAGCGTGGCCCGTGACGCAATTGTCCCTGTACCGGGCGTCATCTTAATTGCTGTATGCACCCAAATGATTTCCGTTCGCTTCAGATCAGCTTGTTTACTGCTCATAGGCTCTCGTATTATAATTACCTTGTCGGACTATACTACCCGACCTTCCGGCCAGCGCATGTCTAATGTAATGAGAGTTTATTGACGAACATCTACTATCCGGAAATCTCTATTGTTACGCATTGACATTGCCCAAGTATGGGGACATGACACTCCCCCCTTTCTAAGAGAAGTTATACCGTACAACCGTATTATACACGACCGAACATTGGTCTCTATCATGGTCAGCTACATCATTTATATTACCATGCTATGTACGATTTATTTGCAGCTATGTACCGATCAACTGGACGACATTCTCTGCCGGAACGTCTTGGTTGGCCATTATTTGGTATTTCCTGCATTGGTTCATTTAGTATTGCGGGTGTATCAGTCATTCTCTGTCTAGATTCATCACCGCATTCATACCGATCATTCACAGCTGCATTGCCACTAGCATTCTCATATTGCATCCGTTCACGTAGCTCAGATTCTTTTCGTAGACTGTCTCTCACGCATTCTTCTAGATAAATGTTTCCTTTAGTCTCGTCGTCACGAGGTTGTGTATTTCCTGGTAACAGCTGTTCGATATGTCTAGTCCATATAACATCTAGTTTAGTTATATAAATTTTATACATATTTATACCAATTTTTTCCTTACCAACGCCATCTAGCCATTTAGGGCCTTGTCTCAAGTTTAGCACATGTACATTGTCACCTACTTGGAACATAGTAATATTTACAGTTTTTTGTGACATTTCTCAGGGGCATTTCTAGGGTTAATTCGCTCCTTTTCCGTTACATACACTCTACCATTTAATGATACAGCTGGAGCAACCCCCGTCACGGAATGTGGGGTGTTGCGATAATGTAACAACACATGACGCAACCTTTCTTTTACAGTACCAGTGGCTTTCCTCAGGCCACTTTTAATTATGCCTACGCTGCGTTCCGTCTGACCATTTGAGCTCGGGTGATAAGGCGCAGGCCTCACGTGCTCAATAGCCTTTTGTGCTCGGTAGTTTTTGAATTCTTCTGAAGTGAAAGAGCTACTATTGTCTGACACTATGGAGCATGGTAAGCCATTACGAGAGAATATTGTATCTAACACCTCTATTGTTACTTCAGAACTTACACTCTTCACTATCTCCGCTTCAATATGACGGGTCAGTGCACAAACCACGACTAAGATAGTTTTGTCCTGGAAGAAACAATGGTCAATGTGTAACCTCGACCATTTGTTTATGGGTCTTGGCCATTCACTCTTTGAAGTCTGCTTAGGGGTTCTGGCATTCGCCACGCATTTGCTACACACTTTAATGAAGTTCTCAATATCTTCATCTATCTTAGGATACCATACCAACGAACGGGCAATCCCTTTCATGGCCGAAATGCCAGGATGATTTGCATGTAGCAATTCTAAGACCTTGTGTCTGTAGCGTCGTGGGATAACGACTCTGTTTCCAAACATAACACAGTTGTTGAACAGTGACAGGTTATCCTTAGCCTTTTGGAATGGTTTTATGACCTCCTCTACCGTTGTTGGGAACCCATGCATAATGTAATGCCTGACTTGTGATAGCTGTGGATCTTTTTGTGTTTCCACGCTACTGTCTTTAGCTGATAAACTGAATGATTCCAAATCTCTGAACAGCAATACGAGTTCAGTGAGCACCAAATCATCTTTGGATTCTGCTAACGGCAGTCGTGAAAGGCAATCGCTAATGCAATTTGATTCGCCAGGAATATGCACAATTGTGTAATTATATTGACTCAATCTCAAGTTCCATCTTTGTAGTCTTGCACTGCAATTGACTGGCATAGCGTTTTCACGCCCCATTAGTTTTAATAATGGTTTATGGCCAGTGCGGATTTGAAATCTGCCTCCCAACAAGTATTCGCGAAATCTCTCTACTCCAAACATGACTGCTAATGCCTCTTTGCCTATGGTAGCGTAATTCTTTTGGGCACTAGTTAATGTTTTTGAGGCAAATTGAACAGGCATGAGAGCCTCGTTGTGTTTTTGCAATAAAACTGCAGCTATACCGCAGTTGCTAGCATCGGTCTCAATTGCTGTTTCGAGATTTGGGTCAAACAATTTTAATATTTTAGTACCTCTAAAAAGATTTTTAATGGTCTCAAAACATGAGTGATGACATTTCTCCCACACGAACTTAGCTTTTTTTTTAGTAGAGCGAACATTGGTGCGAATGCACTGCTGAAATTCGGAATGAATCTGCTGTAATATGTACACAATCCCACAAAACTCTGTTCTTCTTTAACATTTGATGGGCAAGGTGCCTCTACAATTGCTTGAATTTTCAGAGGATTGGGTTTTGCCCCCTCGTTTGACAACACATGACCTAAGTACTCAACACCTTCCGGGAAATAACAGGACTTGCTGTTATTTATTTTGACACCTGCGCCCTGTAAGGCTGTGAATCCCTTGTCTAATACCTCTAGATGTTCTTCCTGCGTTTTAGAAAGTACTAATACATTATCCATATAACATATTGTATTGGGTACGTTAGAAAGAACTTGCGAAATGAAGCACTGGAATATTGCACTGACTGAAGATATGCCAAACGGCAAGTAATTATACTGAAAAAGTCCCTCTGACGTATTAATGACTGTATTTTTTGGACTCTGCGTCTAACGGAAGTTGTAGGTATGCGTTTTGCAAATCAATACGGGAAAGTACTTTTGCCTCTCCAATGTTTCCTAGCACGTAGTCAAGAGTAGGCATTGGATACGTTATCGTTTTCGTGAATTTATTGATAGTTAACGCGTAGTTGCCGCACAGTCGTATTTTGCCGGTGGACTTCAAAACTGCCACATCGGGACAAGCCCAATCAGAGTGATCCAGTCTTTCAATTATTCCAGCGCTCTCCAAATTCGTTAGCTCTTCCTTTACAAGACATCTATTTCGAAATAGTCTGCTTCGGCGATGTGATTGGCTTTATTTCGTGTGGTGTTGTAGGCTTCAGATCTGCATGCTTTTGCGACATGTTCTACTTTTCCAAACTTGTTGCACTTTAATTTGAGTTCAAAACACTCTTTCGCCAGGTGCTTTGCTTTAGCCGTACACCTTATGCAGACGTAAGTGTCGTTCACTTGCGTCGTCGGCTTGTCGTTTTCGTTGGTTTTCTTGAATCCTTTTGAATGTCGGTCCCGTCTTTGTGAATTTTGATCGGCGATCCGACCTTGGTGAGTGCCGAGGCTTGTTCTGGTATACTCTTTCCCCCTGAGCGTACCGGGACGTTTTTTTTCTACATCCACCGATTTTTGTTCGAGCGTCTTTGCTCTTGTCACGGTGTCGTCAAAGCTTTTCTTTTCGCATTCCGTGATCAATGCTGTGATCAACCTGCTGGATTGCAATCCGGCTATAAATTGATCTCATCCTCGTCGCCAGTTGTTATATCTCACGATATTGAAGGCTGAGGACTTTTAGAGAAACGCGAGTAGAATATAGGTATGGTTTATTTTCAAATATACAAATCGATAATAATGATAAATTAAGCTTGGTGTAAGAGGAGCGAGCAGGGGCAAGTAACCAGTCGGTATCGGGGTCGAGTCAACACTGACTCTCCCAGACTATCCCTTGCTGCTCCATCCATTTCACTTCCGCCACAAGCGTGGCCCGTGACGTAATCGTCCCAGCACCGAGCGTCATCTTAATTGCTGTATGCACCCAAATGATTTCCGTTCGCTTCAGATCAGCTTGTTTACTGCTCATAGGCTCTCGTATTATAAATTACCTTGTCAGACTATAATACCCGACCTTCCGGCCAGCGCATGTCTAATGTAATGAGAGTTTATTGACGAACATCTACTGTCCGGAAATATTTTTTGTTACGCATTGACATTGCCCAAGTATGGGGACATGACAACTACCTGACAACTACCGCCGCACTGGGTGTAGGGGGCCTGCATCGCCTGTAACATTCCCAAACTGGACGTGTCGGTGGATATCCGGGTTTTCGGGCCGTGCACCAGCCGTAGCTAAAACACCGCAACAGGGGTAGGGTTAGGCAAGAACAATAACATCCGGTGCATCGGCAGGCCGCTCGGCGGCTGTCGGCGCAGTGGGTGTATTGTATTGTTGTATAGTGTAGTTATTGTATGGGTAATGTATGAACATTTCTTCACCAATTTCCTTTTAGAACTTTTTTTCACTACTCCTGACATTCTAACTCATTTGATTTCCATTTTTTACCATTGCTCAAACAGTTCTTCTCATTTCAACCGTAGGTTCTACTCTATTTGTTTCAGCGAAGTGACGCCCACCGGAGTCACGTGGTCCTAGCTTCCTATAGCGCTAGGCATAATAGGAACGTAAACCAACGATCGACGCGTGGCCGTGATATACGTTAATTTAAACGGTTTTCTTTATTTTTGAATGTGGTTCTTTCCGTGTTTCGTTTGTTTCCAGTTGTCTTTGAGTTTGAAGTTATTGCTCTTCTCGAGTTGCGTCTGTAAATAACGTCCTCCGATGTGAAGGAAAAAGTCAATAAGTTATTTCGAGAGATCGTACGAACTTTCATACGAAAGTCGTGATTTTTGTAATACAAAACCCAGGGCTTGCTAACGCAGTGGTTTAGTCAGAATACCGCACTTCAGCTGGAAAGGGCATTAATATTTGTGAGAGAATTGAGCCTACGACAATGATATTTTTTCTGCAGTCTGCATAAACCAATATTGTCGTGCTTGCGTTAATAGATACAGTGATAGCTATAGCATGAAGCCATTTCCTAATTTTAATGATGATTGAAAGTCAGATAATATGCTCATTCCCAAGGTGCCGCTCGTGTTTGTGAATCCCGCCGAGATGTTCGGTCCATTCACTGCAAAGCGGATGGGCATCCCCTCTTTCGCCTCCTTCAGCTACAACCCAATGCTGAACTTTGAGCCGCCTCTCAGCTTTTCTCAGCGACTGATGTCGGCCATGGCAGAGCTCACGATAGACTGGATGATCGCTGCCAGCTTTGACAGGTACGGTGCCGAACGTCACTGGACCCTCTGGACCCTGGAGTCCCTATAAAACATCTTAGGGGCATGTATTGCCTACAAAATTGCAATAAGTCAAAACAGGCACTCGCTTGGGGGTGCTTTCCTTTCAATAAATAACCTTATAACTTGATGCCTCTACGGCGTGAAATCCATAAAAAGATTGATACGTGTCGTCTTCAACCTTCTCTTCTGTAATGCAGGATCGACGTGACGGGTCGCTCCCTGAAACTGTTCCCTGCTGGCACCCCAAGCACGGCAGAGATCAGCGCCAACGCGTCGCTCATGATGGTCAACAGGTGAGGCTGATGGACATTAGAGCCGACACTGATGGTCAGGGGGTGGGCGGGGCTGATGGATAATCGGGCCGACTGATGGTCAACAGGTAGACGGGGCTGATAGACAATAGGGCCAACACTGATGGTCAGCGGGTGGGCAGGGCTGATGAACAATAGAACTGGCAACGATGGTCGACAAGGGGGCGGGGCCGATGAACAATAGGGCTGACACTGATGGTCAACTGGGTGGCGGGGCTGTGCGCGACAGGGGTGACACTGTCAACAAACATGATGTCGGCACTGATCGGCGACCGAACCCGCACTGATGGTCGACATGTGGAAGAAGGATACACTGTGTTACCCTCACTGTTGGCACCAGGTGGGATGGGAAGGTAGACGAACGGGTGGACACTCATTGTTCAGTTAGTTGGCGAGCGACCAAAGGAAGATCAACAAGTTGATGAACGACTTTGGTGGTCAACAGGTGAGTATAAAGCCTTGAGTGTTCAAAGATGAAGATGAAGGTAAAAATCTTTATTAGGTGGAAGCACACGTAAACGAATAAATAATAAATTACAGTCATTATTTTTCCGCAAAGGAATGGTATGCTATTTTACACATTTACAATATGCCCATTAGAGCTATAATAGGTGGGAAGATGAGCTAAAACTTCATATCAGATCAAGGAACTTTATAACATTCATCAAAAAAAATCGTTAGATTAACCACATGGTGAAACTAGGTAACGTTTGTGAATAAATGATCAACATGTAGGAACCATTCACGACAGTACTGATACACGAAGTTACAATTGTGAACTCAAGTTTCAATTCTTGAGAGATATAACAAAACTGCCCTGTACTTTGCTGACGTCATCAACCCATATCTGATGTTTTCGTGGCCGTCATCTTGGACCGATCCTTCAGCGTCCGCCTGGCCGAGAACCCACGGCCCTACATGCCCAACATCCTGCTGGCGGGCGGACTACACTGCAGGCCGGCCACGCCCCTGCCGAAGGTATGCACTGCAGATGCTCATCACCAGCTTTGACTGAATTCATGGCGTGAATACGATGCCCAATGTTTACTAATGTAACCCTGTTGTGTGACGATACCCGCAAAAATAATGCTACTGAAAAGTGTCACGGTACCATAAATGGTGTAACGATGCCTTTAAGTTTAGCGATGCCCCAAATTGGAATGATTCCCTATCGTGCAATGATTCTTCAAAGAGTAATGATGTACTGATGCTCTAGATTATACAGGTGCGCCAAAATTCACTGATGCCCCACTTGAAAATACACTAACAGAATAAGTAGGCATTAAAAACAAATGTATTCTGACACGAACAAGAAAGTATATGAAGACGTTCAATCACCTGAGCTTATGAATACAAGCGTAGTGGATATCAGTGTTAGTTATACAGCACGTGGGACGACTCTGATGCAAGATAAGCCCTTCTCCAAATACAGGGTACCAATGAACATTTTTTCCTGTGTACTCTCCGAAACATTTAAACGCAAAAAGAAATCTTCGGTGCTGAAGATATGTTTTTTCCCAAATATGTGCTCTCAATAAAAAAATCTTATGTTCTGAATCGAGACTCGTTCCCAAGTATGTGATCGAATGAAAAATATTAGATGCTAAGGAGAGGTATTTCTAAGTATATGACCGCAATAAACTAACGAATGGGACGTAGTTCACGTAAGCTTAGTTACAGCATCAATTATACCTCAGAATTCCAACCCAAGTGTGCTATGATCGTGTTGTATGGTTGTTCTCGCGTGAGCTGGTGAATGGGGAAAAATCGATCAATAACGCGAGGGAATTTTTAGCCAGAAACCAATTATTTTTCGTGAATGAAAATATCTACAGTTTTTACCTCTTCGTGAACAACACTTCTTTTTTTGCCATGCTGGTAACAATGATAACTGGAAATATTTAGCCATCATAATAAAATTCATGCAAATCTCTTCTGGATCTAATGATGAAACTTCAGGCACGTTTCCCCAAATTCAATTATGTTTAATTGGCGTCTCAGTTTACAGGTCCATGACTAATGACTAATACTGAACAATATTTTCTTTGAAGGACCTCGAAGACTGGGTGGCAGAAGCGGGACAGTCGGGCTTCATTTACTTCAGCCTGGGATCAGCTGTCAGCTCAAGCCACCTTCTTCCCGAGTGAGTGTTGATTGAGCAATCACTTATGTCGCCCCTCACTACGGGACACCTCAATTCTCATGCAGTGCTGCTCTCTACCAATTAAATGATTTGCATAATTCTCATAAGCTCTCTACGAGTCAGGATTTCATGTTAATAACTTTCGTCTGCGCTCTCCCCAATAATGTACACCAAACGATTTATGTACAGTCTCAGTCATAAATAATCTGCACCAAACGCCTTATGCTCTACCATGGATTCCTCACCCTGCCCTAACTTGCCCTGCCGCACTCAACTGTCTAAACTATTGTTGCTAATTCAGAGGTGGATTCATTAAACAAGAATTAATTTGCTTAACAAAAATTGTGATTTGAAAACTTTGAAATATTGATAACGTTAAGGTAAGGAAATTGCTTTGGCATTGACAGGATCGAAAATATGACCGTAGAGGGATTCGTATTAGCAAAAACGAAACGCGTTCCTTCAACGCATGTGGTTAATGGTCTTCTATATTGGACAAAAACACGGGATCTTTTCTATGAATCGTCTGTTTTTGGATAATGAAAAATATGAGAACTGTCGTATAAACTTTTCATCTAAGTTGATAATTTTAAAGAACACTTTTTCTACATTCCAAAAAGCACTAATGTAGACAATTTGTTTTGGTGTCACGCAATCAATCCACAACTCCACCGTCCCCTTTTCAGGGCCGTGACGGTGTTGATATCGGTTCTGGGGGCCCTGCCACAGAGGGTGCTCTGGAAGCACGACCTAACTGACCTGGGCCACCCGCTGCCCCCCAACCTGCGCTTAACCAAGTGGGCTCCACAGCAGGATCTGCTCGGTAGGAGGCTGCTCGTAGTGGTCTAAAATTCCATGAATTCTGCCCCAATTATTGAAACGAGGTGGATGACTGATTGTTTATATTTCCTGTGAGAATATTTCCTGGCCAAGAAATGTATAAGGTACGATAATTATAAGGAGTGTGCTAATTTTAGCATCTGCGACCCTCTAGCTATTGACCCTCTGGTAATGGGATAAAGTTTCGTGATTATATAATTGCTCATAGAATAAATCTTATTTCATCTCCCCCAATGTAATTTTATCAATATTATCCCATGTTTTCATGGATACTTGGAGGCTGAAGTGAAACTCGTCTCTTTTCTAGTAAGGAAGTTATCTAAACATGACTCTAGATTCAAAGTCAGTCAGAATTCACATCCTCAGATTCGCTCATTTAAATTTAATATTGTGAATAGAAAAGAAGTTGACTGAGTATTTTTAGGAGTTGATAAATGTTGACGTAGTCAGAAAGGCTGGCATTGTTTTCGTGACTGGTCATATAGTCATGCTGATGTTTAGAGGAAGAAATGCTGTCAACATTACTAAGAATGATGGGAAGGAGGCGATGGGGGTGATACAAATAGGGAAAGAATATCCCTGGTTTGGCCGGGCGGAGTATACCAATGGAATGGTTGGTGAGGCTACTTAAGGTGTACTTTTTATACACCTTTAGCAGTATTAGATATTACCGAGGTATGGGCGGATTTGCCTTCAACCCTCGTCCATGGATTTTGTCCTTCAGAACTTGGTTATTATTTCTTATTGTACAGACTCGATTATGAAAAAACACATTTGTAAATACGTCCTTCTAAACAGTTAATCAAACTGAGGCTGAAATGGCTGAAATGGGGAGGGAAGAGACCGTTTTGTTTTTTCCCGTTTGTAATGTAGAGAGCCCTCGGACTTTCATCAATCCATCTGAGTTAGAAATTTTTCATCCCCCTTTACATTTGGGGTTGATGGATAGCAAACTCAGCGCTGGAGAATCAAAAGGACTTGTAATGGATTGGCGTTGGTAAAAACAATGATTGTAAATGGACGAATTTCCCCGTCCTCGGCTGTTTCATCTAGAAGCAGGATAGATGGGTTGGGGAGGGTCCAGGAACTATGATGCAGCATGGTTGAACCGGTCGAAGAAGTTCGGTTCTGCTGTGTACACTGATTTCTGATCTCACTCCTGACCCGAACGAAGTGAACGTTCGAGCTCCTGGCCAGATCCATCAACGCTAAGTAGTAAGAGGAACGTCTTGCTGTCTTGCGCCTGCATGTAGAAGGGAAGGAGGAGAGCAGGTTTGTGGGAAAATCAATCTGATATCATCAAGAAACATGACATAAAACTATCACACAGGATACTTATGGGACGAAAACGTGTACTTTTAATTCTATAGCTTGTATGAAGTCTGTGATACAAAAAGGACCCATAGTCTCATATAATCTCAAGTTTAGTAAAATGAACTCCACAAGCGTAAAATATTTCCGATAGAGACACAAGCCTAAGAAAGTACAAACCAAATAAACAGAAGCTCGACCCTGTATGATAAACATGATCACAAGTCTCAAAAATGACACCATCCTTCTTACACGTTTCTGTGCATTGTCACTAAGCAATGTCCCTCTACAGGACATCCGCGGATCCGGCTATTCATCACTCACGGGGGGCTGCTGAGCATACAGGAGGCCACCTATCACGGCGTACCCGTGCTGGGGCTACCCGTGTTCGGAGACCAGGTCAGTGAAACGGATTGTCGTAGAAAGTGAATGATGTGTGGTGTCCCGTGTTCGGAGACCAGGTCAGTGAAACGGATTGTGGGATGAAGAGGATGATGTGTGGTGTGTTCGGGGACCGGGTCTGGAGGACGGCTTGTGTACAATCTCATGTAACGTCAAGCCCCTCGCATAGGAGGACGGATTGCGGTAGGAAGAGTTTGATGTGTGGTGTCCCGTGTTTGGAGCAGAAGGACGGGTTGTCGTATAAGAAGAGAATGATGTCTGTCCCGTGTTCGCCGCTGGAGGACGGATTGTCGTAGGAAGAGAATGAAATGTGATGTGTACCATTTCATGTGAAGTCAAACACCTCGAATAGGTAGGCGGATTGTGGTAGGCAGAGTTAGAAGTGTGCTGTGTGCCATTCCATGTAAAGTCGAGCACTTCGCATAGGGACAGTTTTACTTTCCATTAATAATTCTCCAAGGCAAGCAAGCTAAAGATTTTAATCTAATCTGATAAGTTTGATTTGAAAAAGTTGACAATCTCTAGTCATACATTTTAATCCATAACTAGAGGCATCATCAAAGAATGCGCTGTTTGAATTTTCACGCTCCTGGCTGTTCCATTGAGCAACGGGTTTAACGGTGGTTGGGGAGGGTCAAGCAAATGCATCATGGGAAAGCATCGTGGGCAAGCCCGTCAAAGCAACTACAAAGGAGATGTTCGCGTTTGTGAAAGGGATTGTACACTGAGTGTATTCGAATTTACCGGCAAAATAAATTGCTGGTGAACAGATGCGTCGAATTGAACTGTGAACTTGAAGATCGACATTTCTGTGTGTCGTGCACGTTCAGCTATTGACCGACTGTATAACCACCTCGAGATGCGTCGAATTGAACTGTGAACTTGAAGATCGACATTTCTGTGTGTCGTGCACGTTCAGCTATTGACCGACTGTATAACCACCTCGAGATGCGTCGAATTGAACTGTGAACTTGAAGATCGACATTTCTGTGTGTCGTGCACGTTCAGCTATTGACCGACTGTATAACCACCTCGAGAAGTTGATCCCAACAAAGCTAAATGCTCTTCAATTCCTTTTACGGTATTGGTATAAGGTTTAGTCATAATATAATTGTTCATAGAACAAGTAATATTTCAAATCTCCCAATGAGATTTGATCAATATTATCCCATGTTATAATGGACCCTTTCTCCATTCATTGCTCTCACGGGCGGAGAATATGGCGTGCATTTAATGGCATTGCAAATTAGGCAAGCGTTTACGTGTATAAACATATCATCTAGATAAATGGTCATGAGTTTCCTTCAGGTATAACATATTGCTCTGGAATAATGGGCTTCAGAAGTACAGCTACAAAGGGACTTCTGGTTCAAGCTGGCAGGATGAAACCCATTACTTCCTCATCCCATTGCCTGTTCCTCTTCCTCTTTTAGGAAGGCAACGTGGCTAGGGCTGAGGCTCAAGGCTGGGCGCTGAAGCTTGGGTGGGACACCCTCAACGAAGATAACCTCCGAGAGGCCATCACAAATCTTGTGAACGACGCCAGGTGAGGGCACAGAAATATCAGACACAATAGAAACGAGAGTAAAAGGAGGTGCTGTAACCCCTAAAACTTCAACCCTCATAGGCATTCGTTGGGTTCATGGGCTGCTCAGAGTTACTGCCCTATTTGGGAGGAGGGGGGGGGGAGTTACGCTGCAAGTGATGTCAATGAAAACTCCAGCATTGGTTCACTCTTGCGCCATTAAATATACAAAGAGTGAGTATCAGATATGGAGGAGGGCAGACTATCTATTATTTCCCGTTCAAAAATAAAAAAATGTTTTCACGACATGCATGCAGTAGTTACATGGAAAAATCTTTGAAATTCGACAATACGATACATGTAAGTTCAAAATGCCAATCTTATTGGTGATAATTGAATATGACATCTTGAGCCGATTTTTTTATGAATTATTCCCTTGCATGCCTCAAGAATAAGAAATTATTTGTGTAAAGATGTGCATGGTTAAACTGTCTATAGACAGATTAACCATATAGGTTTAACCAGTTTATCCATACATAAACTGTCTATAGACAGTTTAACCATACACACCTCTGCACAATTCTTTTATCTCTCTTGAATCATGCACGGCTTTAGTTCTCTCCCTCATTTCCCTGCTTGGGGTAACAGCCATCCACTCCCTGATTAGGTCCGCTTCGTATTGTGTGTAAAGGAAATGTAATTTTTCCTAACTCTGGAATTGAATTGGTTTAAGTGTAATATAGCATTGAAACAAGTATCATGCTGTGTACGGGAGGGTAATCGTTTAATTTAGGTAAATAAACATACGTTGTCAGTCATTGAATTGAAGTAAACCGTTATTTTTTTCTGATTGGTTTCAATGGGAGGGAACTGTGCGCTTTCGACGCCAGATGCCGCAAGCGCCTAAGCAGGGGCTGGCTCGACCATTTTCCCGGCCTCAGGCTATGGTAAGAGAGTACCAAAATGTCTTGGCGTGTGGGTTGTGTGCTTCAATCCATGTCCAGAATGCAATAGAAAAATGGATACTACCGCCACTGTCGACCAGTACTTTGCACGTAACTCAATCGGCACCAGTACTTTGCACGTAACTCAATCGGCACCAGTACTTTGCACGTAACTCAATCGGCACCAGTACTTTGCACGTAACTCAATCGGCACCAGTACTTCGCACGTAACTCAATCGGCACCAGTACTTCGCACGTAACTCAATCGGTACCAGTACTTTGCACGTAACTCAATCGGCACCAGTACTTTGCACGTAACTCAATCGGCACCAGTACTTTGCACGTAACTCAATCGGCACCAGTACTTCGCACGTAACTCAATCGGTACCAGTACTTTGCACGTAACTCAATCGG
>SDVV010019947.1:0-13421 GCA_016164225.1 Gammarus roeselii
CCTCACTTGCTCAACGACACACCCCGTACCTCACTTGCTCAACGACACACCCCGTACCTCACTTGCTCAACGACACACCCCGTACCTCACTTGCTCAATGACACACCCCGTACCTCACTTGCTCAATGACACACCCCGTACCTCACTTGCTTAACGACACACCCCGTACCTCACTTGCTTAACGACACACCCCGTACCTCACTTGCTCAACGACACACCCCGTACCTCACTTGCTCAATGACACACCCCGTACCTCACTTGCTCAACGACACACCTTGTACTTCACTTACTGGACATCGACTTACCATCTCTCGATGCAGAGCAAAATGAAGAATTGCTAGCAATTTGGCTCACATCGCACCAGCCCCACTCAATGAAGAATTGCTAGCACCTCGGCTCACACCGCACCAGCCCCACTCGATGAAGAAATGCTAGCACCTCGGCTCACACCGCACCAGCCCCACTCAATGAAGAATTGCTAGCACCTCGGCTCACACCGCACCAGCCCCACTCAATGAAGAATTGCTAGCACCTCGGCTCACACCTCACCAGCCCAATCAAATGAAGAATTGCTAGCCTCTCGGCTCACATTGCACCAGCCCCACTCGATGAAGAATCGCTAGCACCTCAGCTCACACCGCACCAGCCCCACTCAATGAAGAATTGCTAGCACCTCGGCTCACGCCGCACCAGACCAACTCGATGAAGAATTGCTAGCACCTCGGCTCACACCGCACCAGCCCCACTCGACGAAGGATCGTCAATCCAAAATCTCTTTCTGCATGCCCAACGAATAAGAACTCGACGCTCCCCATCCGTATTTCATCATCTGGAAAACATCTTCCTACTAGTGCACCATCTGTCTCTCTGTCAGACGGTCACTTGATGTAGTACTGGTCGCTGGTTTGACGTTCGGTGCCATCAATAAGAAAACTTTGACCCTCAGCGTACCACAAAGCCTCGTCACTCAAGCCTAATCTAATCAAATCTTGACACTCAATTTGGAACGGATAATGGTTTTATTGTTCTAGGATGTCTCCATGCATCTTTCTATCCTCCTCACGGTATCTTTTCATTTGCTGCGCTTGAAAGCAATGTAGTTTTATTTTACACAACAATGTTCTTTACAAACTCTAGTACAGTCCTTCCTATTCAGTCGATGTAATCTGGTCACTCTGATCTTTTGTTGCAGGTACACGGGACGCAGTAGATCAGGCCTGGTCTTCAAAACTCTACCATGTTAAGCCTTGAGGCTGTGTGACCTGTGTTATCAGCAGGCGATCGCAAGTTTTTTTTTGTACATAAAGACAAAGTAGCAACCCTAGTGAATGTAACTTGCTGCAGGTGCATGAGATGCAGCAAGGCGCAACCATCAACGGCGACCTGGTCCGAGAGATGGAGGGCCGGCTTGCAGCTTCCAGGCGCTGCGTGCAGGAGCTCGAGGCGGCCGTGCAAGCAAGAGACTGTAGTTCCTCAGCCCTTAAAGGGGAAGCGGACCGTCTCAGAGGGCTGGTGGACACGCTGCAGGAAGAGCGGGATAGGTGAGAGACTGAGTCTACGAGTGTTAGAAAGCAACAGGTCTTTTGGCTCAAACAAAGTTGTCCTTAACTACACGGGATGTCCACTCGGAAGTAGACGGCACAAAAAAACATCATGTTTCTGTGTAGTGTCTGTAGTAAATGATCACGGGAGATCAACTCTGGAGTAGGACGGCATAAAGAGCATCATGTTTCTGTGTAGTGTCTGTAGTAAATGATCACGGGAGATCAACTCTGAAGTAGGACGGCATAAAGAGCATCATGTTTCTGTGAAGTGTCTATCGGCATAAGAAGCTTCATGTTTCTGTTTAGTGTCTGTAGTAAATGATCATGAGAGATCAACTCTGAAGTAGGCCGGCATAAAGAGCATCATGTTTCTGTGTAGTGTCCATCGGTATAAAGAGCATCATGTTTCTGTGTAGTGTCTATCAGTATAAAGAGCATCGTGTTCCTGTGTAGTGTCTGTAGTAAAGGATCAAGAAAGAAGCATCGGATCAGCAGATGAAGGTTTCGTCCTACCATGTTGATATTTGATTGTCTGTTCTATTCCTTGTTAAACCAATGGTGACTGGTGTCATTCCTGGACACCATTTTGCAACGAGCGGGTACCTATGCCGGGCATCATTTTTACCGTGCTAGGGCCAATGCTGGGCACTAGCATTGGCTAGCACGGTCACACCAGTATATTTATACTGGTGTCACACCACTAGCACGGTCACACCAGTATATTTATACTGGTGTGACCGTGGCAGTGCCACATAGGCTACCACTCTTAACTGATACCGGACACTGTTTCTCTAGCGTGGTATAACCGGAAGCTAATTAGCGACGATCATGGTAGAATTTATCGAGCTGCAACGGGAACGTTTCGATTGCTTCTCCGTGAACATTTTCCCTTGAAAGTTTGTTTTATTGTTTTTCAACTTTATCTGTGAAGGAGTTTCTTTTGAATCCTCTTTGCTGCCACCCGGAAAGTGCTGGGACCATATGGCTACAGCACCATATGAATTCCTGTACCACTTGTGGCCCCGTGCATGCATTTGACTTTTACAGAATAAAGGACATTGACTTAACGCAGTAGTAAACCTGACTCTAATCGAATTATAAATTGTATAGAACTAGATGCAGCACTAGTTGCTGGTTTGAAGTGCGGTGCCAGAAGAACGCTGCCTCCAGCGTTCTAGAAAGCCTCGTCACTCTAACCCCCCCCCCCTAGGCATCTGTTAGGTTCACTGGCCGCATGGAGTCACGGTCAACCGGGAGGGTGAACACCCTCATTTCCCTTCAGACTCTCCTCTTCTTCACCCTTCACTCTCTCTCCTATTCTCCCCCATCCTGATTTGCTTGACTTTCATTTATCTCATTTGCATCTTATGTCAAGTTCAAATTTCCTTTAACTTGTCTCAGACTCCTTAACAACTCTCCTAATAGTCGTTGCACACAAACACTCACACGCACGAACACACAGACACGCACACTCAAACATTCACATTTTGTTGTAACTATTCTCCTTTCGGGTGACAAATAACAGCCAAGTTGCGCTCTTTCTTTCATGCAACCTTTTTCTACGACTATTCCTTCTTCTTCTTCTTCTTCTTTCCATTCTTGCTGTTCTCATGCGTGAAATTCCTTACAGCTAGTGTAGATCTCATGCATGGGATCCCCGTTTTTTTGTCTCTTCTTCACCTTCCCCCTCAGCAGGTGTTGGAGCGCGTAGCCCGGCACCTTAAGGACTACTGCGGATTCTTGGGGCTCTGAAGCAGAGTAGATAGTGATATTCCTCCTTACTGCCATCTGGAGAGTGCTGGGACCATATGGCCTCAGCACCTTAGAAGTTCCTGTACCTCCTGTGCCACTCGTACATACCATAGACGTTCTCCGCGTAACGGACTGTGACTTTGCGCAGTAGTAAACCTAACTCGAACATTAAAAGAAGAATAGAAAAAAAAGACTGACACGATGCAGCACTGTTTGCTGGTTTGACATTTGGCGCCAGAAGGACAATGACTCCAGTGCGCTAGAAAGCTTGGTCACTATAATCTAATCGTCACTTTAAACTAATCTCGTCCCTCCACTGGGCAGGTTTAAGCTGCGGTGTACAGACCATGAGCTGCGCGCTGCAGAACTTGCCGAGCGCGTCAACAGCAGCGGCCGCGACCAGCTGACTTTGCAGACGCAGCTCACTGAGACAAAGACACAGCTGCACATGGCCAACATAAGGATAGAGCAGGTGAAGAAAGGGAAGGAAGGCAGTAATGATGCAGCAACAAGGTTGATAAGGGTAAGACAGGTAACTGTGCCCTCGTTGGGTTCCGTAACCGATTTTTTGGAGCTGGTCTCTGGGATTCTGGTTTCGATAAATTTGTTGTTTCTGATGAATATGGCTAACTATTTCCTTAGCGGCACAACCGAATGCAACACTTCCTTCCCATCTGATCTTCTGACGCATTTTTTCCCCACGTCTTTTACCGGATGGCTTTACACTATTTTCGTAACCGGCCAAAATGTCTCTCTCGAGGTCAGGCTACTCAGGTTGCCTGGAACCCTCCACGTTCAGCTTTTCACTAAACCAGTTACGAGGAGAGGCTGACTCGTATTCTACTTGGTCACTGAGCTGGTCAATCTGGTTGGTAGAAGGAGGGACTGATGAAATTACGAGTAGCTGATGGAATTACGAGGAGCTGACGAAGTTATCGGTGCTCGTTAGTCGTCCCTCTGTGACGATTAATTTTCATACAGTAATATTTTTTTTAGATGTATATTTTCAAGAATACAGTAGGAATGCATCAAAAGTGCTGCCATCCATGTACTGCGCGCTCGATGGGCTCTTTGCTACCTCATCAATTATAATCCGTTGCAGCTAGGGTAAATTATAAATTCCTAAAATAATAGTTAATTACAAGTTTACCTTGCGCTTATGGTTAATCAGTAGATAATCAAGAGCCACTGCCGTGTTAATAGATTAACGATCGCTAATGCCGACAATTCCGGGCACTCAAATCTAATCCCATTGAATAGATTATTATCCTCTGCTGTGGTTTCCATTACGACTGATATCTTCTCGTGTGCAGTTACGCAACTCAAGCGGCGACTCGGCCAACATTCTTGATGAACTGAACCAGGAGAAGAGGGCCCACCAAGCCACTCAGGACCAGCTGTGCCAGTCCCGGCTACAGCTGGCTCAGGCTGAGGCGGACAAGTCACAACTGGTGGCTCAGTACCAGCTTTATACCAACCAGCTGACTGAGCAGCAAGCACAGCTCGAAGCTCAGGTTCGACAATCAAACATGTAGTGACATAGTTGGTGTGAATGGAGATCAGTGGTTAAAATTCCAAGCTCGCATGTGGAGATTGTTGTTGCTTAACCCCAACTCCCCCTGCGATGGAGGAGACACAGCCGGCGCAAAGCGCTAGGTACCGACTACTTTAATGTGGAGAAAAATGGACTAGTAGAAACCGAGGTGAAATCTAAAGTGAAGGACTGGTGTACAGCGCTCGGTGCACTGGAGAATGTATTAAGCTTTAGGACTTTGGCTATGGAAGCAAAGAGAGTACTGTATAAGGGGGTAGTAGTCCCAACTGAGCTCTACGGGACTGACGTGGGGAGCGAGAGCGGAAAAAAGTATTTGTTTCCAAGATTGAATGTGAGAAGCATATCCCGGAGAGACACTGCGGTATGGAATCATGTTTCCGAGATAAAATGTGAGAGGCATATTCCGGAGAGACGCTGAGGTATGGGGTCATTAATGACATTACTCGAATTTGAACGAGGATGGTAAGGAAGTTGAAAGACGGTAGATTCACGTGTTGTGAGGTTCTTCTGTGCGGCGAGGATGAATGTTGAGAGATAGGTAAACAGGTTTGATATCAGTGGAGGTGTGCGGTTGTAGGCTTGAGGTAGACAAAAGCCTGGGTGGATAAATATCGTCAAGCAGGCTTTCGGGTCTAGTATCGTCAGTGTGGAGGTTGTGAGATAGCGTGCAATAGATAGGCATGAGTGGAGGCTGTGGGAGCAGGATTTTGGACGCCACCCTAATGCGCTTTCCCGCCCTTGGCGTCTCGTTGGGAAACGGGATGGACGTGGTTGGTCGAGGGCCCGACAATTACCACGCAACCGGGATAAACCTTTTGAAGCTGTCGGGCCCTCTTGCCGATGCCAATCTCCGACCTCACTCCTGACCCGAAGTGCGTCACGGGGTTCTGGCCTGGCACTTGAGCGCTAAAAGGCTGTTTTGGTATGTGTGTGAGTGCATAAGAGAAGTGCAAATTGCGACTTGCCATCGGTCATCCCTTTTCTGAGGGATCTGGCCTTGCGTTTGTATCTGTATAACATCTTGACCATTGCGGAGTCATTAACCGTCTGGTAGTCCTAATTTACTACCCCTAATTAACAGTTACTCTGCATCTGGAATACTTGTCTTGCGCAGGCTGTCATCTTGCCGGGTGTACAGCAACGAAAGCTTATTATTAGTTGACAGTATATCCACAAAATAGTTTGATTATTTATTCCTATATTTTGTATACAAAATCCATATTGACTGAAAATACTCTTTCTAAATTATCATCTGTCTTTTGAAAATTAACCATCGATGGTGTTTATTTTCTGTGCATCGTTTTAGATTCAATCACATCCTCTAACTGTATGAAAACCGGCTTCATGAGTGTAATATTACCCTCACCGCCTCTCTTCCGGAGATGGCAAAACCGGCTTCATGAGTGTAATGGCACAAAAATACTTCATGAGTGTAATGTTACCCTCACCGCCTCTCTTCCGGAGATGGCAAAACCGGCTTTATGAGTGTAATGGCAAAAAAACTGCTTCATCAGTGTAATGTTACCCTCACCGCCCCCTCTCTTCCGGAGATGGCAAAACCGGCTTCATGAGAGTAATGCTACCCTCACCGTCTCTCTCCCGTAGATGGCAAATTCCCAGCAGCAGACGCAGCAGCTTGAGGCCCTGCTGCAGGAGAAACAGGAACAGCTGAAACAACTCCAGCAGCAGATGCAACAGATGCAGGTGTCAGCTGATGGTGTCAGCAACGCCCAGCAACAGCTACAGCAGCAATACCAACAGCTGCAGCAACTATCAGCTGAGCACGAACAGCTGAAGGTCCAGTTCAAGGAGGCGCAGGACATCAATCAGCATCTGGTTGGTGCTTTAAATGGACTGTGAAATTAAAATTTGATCTCTCTGATCTAGTCTCAGGGTCATGAATTAACTGCTATTGTCGATAAATAATAACTAGTTGCTGAATAATAGTTTTATCACTGTGGCGGGAGATGAATATTCTGCCATCGTCACCCCGTTTTTGTCATAGGCGACAATTAAGGGCGGAGCGAGGTGCCCAGGTATACATTCCTTAGTAAATTCCTCCCTCAAAGACGCAAGAGGAGCGGGAAAAGAGGGGCTACAGATTTGTTCTCTTTCCACAGGTGCAGTTTAATTTTCCAAAATAGAACTATTACATTTAATTTTAAGCCTAAATTTCTATCATATTGAAGGTATATCTAACTCTCTCCTGTCATCCTTGTCCGATGGAGCTTGGGTCATAGTGCCGATGACACCATGGCGGGCGTGTCGTTTACTCCTTTTTTTCCGTCATTTAGAGATAACTAGTCACTTTTCTTTGTCTAGAAGTGTATTTGTCGCTTCTAAGGACATTCAAATGGGACGAGTTCTCTTACCCCCTGCTTTCTTTGACACTGAAGCATTAACCCAAAGCACCGACTTCTCTTATGCAACTAATCGTCCTCTCACATTGCGTGTTCTCAGGAGCAAGACAACTTGTCGCTGTCTCATCTCTCTGAGGAGCAGCGTCAGAAGCTGGAGCAGTTGGAGTTGTCTCTGGACAAGCGGCAGACTGAGGCTGTGGACAGCGACAGTCTGCTGGCTAGGCTTCAGAGTGACAAGGTCAAGGCGCGCCCTATATTATAAAAATAAATGAGTAAATTTTTGGCATCTTCTGAATCTAGCGTAGATAAATTATACCTGTTCAGATTAACGGCAGGCTACAGAGCGACAAGGTCCGAACACATTTTTTAATAGTACTTTCTCGTTATCTGAAAATGTTCAATCATTTAATTAATTAGCATCTCGTTACATTCGGACTTGGATAGAGAAAGTCTATACTTCACTGATGACCAGCCTTGATTTCACTTGTTCCTCTTTACTTAATTCAAGAAGTTAGGACAGGTGAAGTTGATCACTTTGATACGAAATAAGCACTTCACTATCTCTGAAATGTGAGCACTGGACCTATAAGCAACCAATTCGTTATAATCTGACCATTGACGGTATCTCTGTCAAACTGCAAAGAAGTTAGAAGCATGTCCGACGATGAACACGAAATCAAATGATGGGGAAATAATGAATTGTTCTGCGGGAAACTAATCCATGTACGTTATTTTTTATTCGATTGCCACTGCACGTGAATATCCTATTTATACCCGGAACGTGTTTCCCTCCTCCTTCTTCCCTGCAATGTTAACATTGGTTTCCTCCATCGCTCCTAACAAATTGCCCCATTCTGACTGGCTAGGAACTTGAACAAGAGATTCATTCAATACACTTCAAGTTAGTTGAATTTAGATGAAAGTTATCTTCGTGTTCATACAGAGTTAGACTGTACCTGACTAATGACTTATTGCACCGCTAATAGCCGATTTGACGTTCGGGGCATGAAAGATGCGCTAGAAATCATTATCACTAATCTAATCTGTCTTCTTGTTGTTATTTTCATCCACCAGGTGGCGGCTTCTAGAGCGCTGGCCCAGAACAAGCAGCTAAAAGAGCAGTTGGCGGAGCTTCAGGACGGTTTTGTAATGATGGTGCGCTATTCGGCTAAGATTTTGCATGTGTGTGAACTTACGGAACGTGTTGTCGTTAGCCATCCCGTTTCTGGAGGGTGCGGCTTTGGGTCTGCGTGCGTTGTAATTGAAAACCCATTGCCTGACGATGGAAATAGATTGCTTTCCATCGTCTGGCTTTTGAGATTGTTTCTCTCGACATAAATCTTACATCATCGTTCATTTGTGTAACATCGCTTGAGCTATTAGCTATATCGTCGATGTTTAAAAGATGCAGATGCAGAATAAAGGGCAAACCTCCCTGTAAGGTGGGAGGTGGCCGACGGCAAGCGCACCTCACAGTCTTGTAATACACTCACTCGCATACTAAACCTTAACCTTTTAAAAGTATTAGGACATTATCCCGCTAGACTTTGAATTCGCTCAAATCTAATACAGCTGTATCGGAGTCTCGGGTTCTTCAGGCTCTCGGGTCATCGCGCTCTCTGAACCCACTATGGTAGACCAGTACTCAATCAAGTTATTAAATATTATTGCTGTGATATCGTCTCCCCTCCTAGGCATCTGTTAGGCTCACGGAGTTCCTGTACCTCCTGTGGCACCCGTGCATACCGTAGACGTACGCCGCATAAAGGACTTTGACTTGGCGCAGTAGTAAACCTAACTCGACCTTTAAAAGAATAAGAAGAACAAAGACTAACTTGATGCAGCACTGTGTGCTGGTTTGACATTCGGCGCCAGAAGGACGATGACTCCAATGCGCTAGAAAGCCTTGTCACTCTAATCTAATCGGTAATATCGTCTTTTGTATCGTGTATCTTGTTATATTTTTATACGCTTTTCAAAGCTACGAATTAACTGGTAAACACTCTGTTGGATAAATTCAAGCCTTCCCATGGAAGTGACATTTTGGCATGAAGCAGTCACTCTTTAGACCTTCAAATGGGTGGTAAACTTCTCACCTCAGTCTTTGCGTTTGCTGATTAAACATTAATGAGCTAATAACTTATGTCTTCTCATACTGTTAGAGCAACAAGAAGTTGGAGCTGACGGAGAAGTTGGAGCGTGAACTGCACCAGAAGAAAACGCTCCTAAAGGATGTCTCGGATGCTACGGAGGAGGCGCGCCAGCTCAGGCAGGTCTTAGGCTTTACTACATAAGGCCAGTGCCGTAGGTCCAGTAGGCACTTGATGCATCATAACTTGAATTTTGATAGCAAATGGTATGGCATTTAAATGAATGGTGCTGTTTTCGTGTGTGACTCGTTTAAAGCCCCACGGACTTGCTCAATAATCGTTCACATAATGTAGCTAGATTAGAAACAAATGCAGTGAAAAGAAACTGGTCAAACGGTCCCCGAGTTATCACGTCTTCTTGTTGACGGGAAATAAATTAACAGAAAAGGGCTAAGTTGTGTGAGTGTGAGCGTATGAGGGTGTGAGGTGCGCCTTGCCGTCGGCCACCCCCCTTTCTGGGGGATGCGGCCTAGTGTCTGTATCTGTATTGTTGACGGGTTGTGACGTCCTAGACCGATTTCCTGGAAAATTTCTCGAGAAATTTGGGTTATGACATCATAAAGCTATAACTTCAAGAGGTGATTAATAACGTAAGAACCGATCGTTCGATCGTACTCAAATAATCAGTTTCCCTGTGTTGTTTATACCTACATAATATCAAAAGCTGCTGGCCATGGCAATGAGCATATGTCGAAAGTATTAAAAAAGGGAATATTTTACAGTTGTGCTACGATTATTTGGTAATAAAGAGCTAAGTTGTGTGAGTGTGAGCTTATGAGGGTGTGAGGTGCGCCTTGCCATCGGTCACCCCCCTTTCTGGGGGATGCGGCCTAGTGTCTGTATCTTTATCTGTAATATTATGGTAACTCGTGGTATTTTTTGTTTGTTTGTGGAACTGAATCGATTGCTAGGGTAGAATTGCAGTTGATCCTTACAAGAATTATCTCCCTTCGGATCGAAGCAATGTATAGGTACGTATGTATGTATAGATTGACATGTAGCCTTTACCCCCCATTTGTGAGTCTGGTTATGTTGGCTAGGCTGACACAGAGAGGAGAGGCGCCCAACCCCCACATCCACATATCCGTCCTGTCCTTGCCGAGGCTTGGCCTCTCAACACGCAGCACTAGCAGCTGGCACTGCTTTCAAATACGCTAAACACTTAGCCTCGGAGTTGCACTGGAAAGATAACATATGAAACTCATAAGTTGAAGGTCCGTTTGATACTCCAGTAGATAAAGCTGCCTCGTGTTAAGTGCACGTTGGTTGCTTCTTGTATTGTTGAAAATTAGCTCTTCCATAACAATTCAAGAAGCAACCAACGTGCACTTAACAAGAAGTACTTTAATTACTGGAGCATCGAACTGAAGCTCCAAGTTACCAGAGTTTCATATCTTTAACCTTTCTGGTGCTTCTCCGTGGCTAAGTGGCTATCGTATTCGACTGCAGTGCCAGCCTCTAGTGCTGTACGTTGGGAGGTCGAGCCTCGGTAAGGATACGGTAGTCCAATGGCTGGGAAGTTGGGCGACTCTCCTCTCTGTCAGCCCCACATTATCATCTTCCAAGTTAGGGGGCTTCGGCTGTATGTATACATACATTCATTGCTTCAATCCAAGGAGAGATAAATCTTTTAATGATTAACCGCTATTCTACTCAAGCAATCAATCAATTTGATTCCACTAACAGAAAATTACCATCAAATTCCTTAATATTGTTACCGATTAAACTGGTAACCACTATGTTGAATTTATTGAACCCTTCCCATGGAAGCAACGTTGTGTTGATTAGTGATATTCTACTCTACAATGTATTCGCCTCTTCTAATGTGTAGGTTAATTCCTTTGTGAAGTTTAGGTCACTTTCTACAAACTACAAGGTACAGACGTATTCCCACTCTTTTTCTCCCTGTCTTATTTCCTTGTGCTTCCAGAGATGCGGGTTCGGTGAGGGAGCGCGAGGTGCAGCAGCTACGCGAGTCCTGCAGTTGCCTCGCCTCGCAGCTGGCAGCCATCAAGCAGAAAAACCGTGAGCAGCAGCAGCTCCAGATGGAACAGCAACAACTGGCTCTCGCAACTGCTGCGGGTCAACAGACAAGTCTTTCGTCTCTTGAGAATCGAAAAGATACATTGCAACAGAAAGCAGCGTCTCAAAGTAATTCGTCATTGCATGTTAAGGAAGGAACAGAGCCTCAAGCTAACAACTCAGAACTGAACTTTGTTCATTCACAGGACGGTAAATCTTCTACGTTGCCGTTCCAAGCAGGGGCGTCTCTAGACGTCTTGTCCGAAGTAGCATCATCTGACCCTTCTCAACTATCACAAACATCGCCGGCCTTACAAACGGCTAACTCTGAATCGGGTGGCTCGACGTTGTTGACAAGTGATGATGGCACCAACACAACCACGAGTAACAGCGAGGATACTGGAGGCAGCAGCCTTGAAAGTAAGCAGAGCGAGGCTCGGGCTGAGCAAGAGGCATTAATCGAGTTTAGTTTGGTGAAAGAGGACTCACAGAATTCGTACCCGTATATTCTGGCGGAGGGAGAGGCGTTCATCGAGAGTACTTCAGTCGTGGACATCCTTGCCAAGCTTAAGAGTCAGGGAGGTCAGTGACGTCTTTTTACTAAAGACGTTGCGCAACTACCAAACTCGCTGCTATGTCGGACCAGTGCGGGAAGGGAATGAAAGAAGTTAAAATTCTAATTGTCAGCATTATCTTGAAGCCTTAGAAGAGTGTCGATAAAAGCTCGCATTCCACTTGCCACTGCATCTTGTTACCTGACCACTTTAATACATTTTCCCATTTGTCCGATTTTTGCTAAGAAATCGTGGATCCTGAACTCGCCCAACATTATGTACGCAAGCTACTCTCTTCTTATTGAGGTCCCCTCTTATTGAGGACCCCTCTTATTAGGGAGGTTGCATCAAGAACGGATGAGCAGCAGTGAGTCTTGGTAGTCGTGGAATGTCGTTTTTCTTCCCTCTTGCCTTCATCTCGCCTGTTCTTTGTTTCGTGCTCGTGGTTGGCCGTTTTGATGTTTTTCTTCATTGCTGTAACTAATTTGACCTATTCGTCAGTAGTCTTATCCTGGAAGCTGTTTAAGATGTCATCTTCATCTTATCAACTTACTGTAATGTTTACTTTTTCTTAGGTATTTCCTAATTCGTTTTAATTGTTTGGAGATTTTCATACCGTTACTCCATTTTAGTTCTGCTTGTTTTTTTGTTGGGCTTGTCTAGGCTATTGTCAACGGTCACCTCCCTGTTAACTGATTCCTGTTAATTACCGATTCCTGTTTAGGATTTATGGAATGGGAAGTTATTTGAAGGAGATGTCTCTTGATTATCTAATTTGATTTATGCAAGTCGGCACCTCAGTAAGTTTGAGGTAATTGGCCTAGAGGTGACCTAGGGGTCTTACGTGCGATGAGTTTAATAAAGTAACCACAGGACAAAGTCAGTTGGTAGAAGCAGCTTTACTTTTTTTGTCCATCTGATTGTACTCAGCTGCACAGTGTCCATTTATGCTCTGGCGCCACCGCTGTAAATAAATGTATTCACAGTTTGGTGTTGTTAGTGGAAGAAAGTCTGGTGTGGAGGAAGGTAGGGCACGAGAAGGTGTGGTCTTGATATTGAGTGATCGGTTGGCTAGTAGTGCTACGGAATGGAAGCATGTGTCCCCAAGATTGATGTGGGTGAAAGTTAAGGTAGGCATAGAAAGATGGGCATTTGTGAGTGCTTATGGACCAGGCAGCGAGAGGAGTGAAGAGGAGAGGGAGCAATTCTGGACTGACCTGAGTGAGTGTATTGAGAGTTTTGGAGGTAATTTCAATGTAGTTTTACTGGGTGACCTTAACGCGAGAGTTGGAGATGAATTGGTGGAGAATGTGATAGGAAGGTATGGCGTTCCCGGTAGAAATGACAGTGGAGAAAACCTGATAGGTCTGTGTATGGAACAGGAGTTGGTGGTCGGGAACAGTTTGTTCAAGAAGCGAGATATTCACAAGTACACATGGGTAAGGATGGCCCATGGTGCAATGGTGGATAGAGCATTGATGGAT
>SDVV010019948.1:0-13421 GCA_016164225.1 Gammarus roeselii
GATATACTGCAAACTATATATTGTATCATATGAAGTACGAGCAAGCCGCGAACTAGACATAAGCTGTGATGAATTCACTTTGAATTTAATCAACCACAGGCCCATGTGTTTATTACCTAAAATTAGTATTATATGAGATTATCAAAGGCAAATTTTACGAATTATGTCTTGCGACATGAAGTCCGAATAGGCTGCCGGTTGGAACTTCGGATCTAAAACTTGAAAAGCCACTGCTAGACGAAGAAATTAAATGTGTTGATAATAATAATGATACCTCCCTGCAAACACGGACAATCCACTATCAATTTTTCACAGTCCAAATTCGATCCAGCCGACAGTTTCATAGGTATTGGTAAATATAGGAGTGTATTATTAGGCCAGTGTAAAAATATATATTCAAAATGAATGATGGGAAGTTTTTCCAATTACTTCATGTCAAATTTTTTTCCATCTTCTTGTTTGGACCGTCAAGTGGTCTCAACGTATTTCTGGAGAAGTCTCTGATTCCGGTAGTTTTATTAGCGTTAAAAAAATCAAGCAGTAAGTTTGAAGAAGCTCTGGGATAGTAAACACGGTATAAAGGGTGTCATGTTCTCAATCGTATAAACTCCTTGCACTAAAGTAACATTATTACTGTACAAGGAAGAGTGGCTGAAATATTTTCAACAAATTGTACACATAAAATACTTAGGCATGATAATCTTTGCAGATGCAATGTTTCAAGTGAAGTCTTCTTTTTTTTCAATCCCATCCAGGGCATTTTTGTTTCGAAGCCATCATCATTCATGCTGTAAGATTCTATCTCTTTAATAACTTCCAAGTCGTTATTTTGTTTAGCCGGGTGAACTTCTGTGCAGTCGTCTCGGATGATTAGATAATGATATATAAAGTTCACATTCAATGCATGAGCTTATCAATGATCGATATTCTCTGATTATTATTTGTCTTCAAACAGTGTACTGTATGATAAGTTTCACTTTGTATGGAAGAAAAAATAAATATTCAGTAACGTTCTAATGAATTCTTGAAGTAACAAATTATACAATGTGTTGATGTAAATAGGAATTGCAAAATCAGTGTAGTTCTATCATGATAACATGATAGAGCCTACCAGCTGCGATGACGGCGCACGACGCTATGACGTGCTTGACCGTATCGGGTGCGTCACGGCATAGGCACAGATCAGAAGGAGGATGCGTTCCCCAGTTTATTTTTGTATGACTGGAGGTGCCAGCACCTCAACCTCGACAGCGAAGTTCTGTCCCCCGTGGGCCACCCCAGAGCCTCAACGCCCACCTACCGTGGTTGCCTCTGTAGGGCCGTGTTGGCTCTCTGATCAATCAGTGCAAGTGCTGTGAAGTACTTGTGGATCGGTTTATGGATCCGAAGGAAAACAAAGTGGGCTTCTGGAGTGTTATTCTCATTTTGGTGGGCTTGACGTGGGTTAGGCTAGTAGCGCCAGGAACAGGAATGGTCCACCCTCTTGTTGTAGACTTGTGTCCCACGTGTATCAAAATGATGCAGGTTGGGAATAGGAGCGGCCTCTGTACTGCCGGTTGAGGCTGTATTGTGTATTCTTCGTTGGTAGCTTATAAGTGGGAAAAAAATCAGAGGAACAAGGAGATTAGCGTATGATATGAGGACTCCGACGATGTGTTTGAATAGTGTTGGAATTGATTTCTTGGCGTGTGCGTAGGTAACTGTGGTAAGTGCTCTGACAACGCTCAGTCGAATTTTGGCTTTAGTGTTGTTGTGTGTGTGTGAGGTTCGAACGTCATTCCAGTGCCAGTGTTGTTGTGTGTGTGTGTGAGGTTCGAACGTCATTTCAGGGCCATGGGCTTCTGCATTCATCGTAGGGTTGGGACTGTCGTATATGGTAGTGTTGTTAAGTGTAACAAGGGGGCTTAGAAGTGTTTACAAGTGGAGGAAGACAACAGCAGGCCTATTGCCCTGAACTATGTTGCCTTTTGATGGCAAGAAAAATAATTCTGAAGTAGAACGTCTAACAGAGCATCGTGTGCAATTTCTGTTTGTATAACATCATAAAAGAGAATAGTTTAGCTATTTATTGGCAATTTATGTAGAATATGTCGAGCCGCGACGTAAACGCATCAGTTGTATTGCTGTTTACAACCTCCGCTTGAAGTTTTCCATTGTTCGGCAACTCTATACGTGAAGAAATTGCGCGTGATGTCGAGTGAGAAAGGTTTCCCAACGATTTTGAATTTATTGTTCCTAGTCACTCCGTTCGTAATTAGAGTGAAAAGGCTGGCTCAGTCGACGTTTTCCTTACCCTTCATAATCTTCCACATTTCGATCATGTCGCCTTTGACTCGACATTTCTTTAGCGAATAACGATTGAGTACACGTATCCTGTCTTCGTACTATTTATTTCGCAGCGAAGGGATGAGTTTGGTTGCTCTACGTTGAACCTTCTCTAACTTAATAACGTCTTTTCTAAGATATAGAGACCAGAATGGACCAGAATTCTTGAGAAGCGGTTTAACAAATGCACTGTATAACTTGAGCATACTGTGTGGGTTATTGTACGAGAGAGTGCTGGATATCCTATCTAGCATTTTGTTGCCTTTCTTGGCAGCATCGTTACATTGCTTGCCACTTTTTAGGTCGTTACCTATGATGACATCTAAATCTCTCTTTTCGGTGACTGGAATGAGTTTCTTTCCGGACATTGAAAATTTGTGCTTGAGGTTTTGAGGAACTATGTGCATAACTTTTACTTTTTCTACATTAAATTTAATCAGCCACTTTTCTGACTAATCAACATTTTTTTCAAGTCTTGTTTCATCTGCTGACACTAGTACAGTTTACAGTTTCCCTCCAACCTTAGTATCGTCTGCAAACTTACTAATGTTTTAGAGTACATTGCTATCGAGATCGTTAATAAATATTATAAAGAGAACTGGACCTAACACGGATCCTTGAGGCACGCCGCTTGTAACATTAACCCAGGGGGAGGAAGCTCCGTTAAGTACAACTCGATTCCGTCTCTCCGTAAGCCAAGTTTTTATCCTTATATTAAGCTAGCCTCGAATACCGATGCTGTGCAATTTACTAAGTAGGCGCTCGTGGGAGAATTTATCGAAGGCATTTTGAAAGTCAAGGTGGATTTCGATTATATTCTTGAAAAAAGTTGCTGGTTCGTAAGACAGAAACGGCTGTGTCTAAAGTCATGCTGGGAGTCGCAAATCAATTTGTGTGATTCTTAAAATGCAGTAATTTTGTCCGTTATCAAAATGTCCAATTTTTTAAAAAATTGGATAACATTGGCCTCTTTCTATTTGGAGGGGCAGGTGCCACTTGTTAGAGATTGGGTGAAAATGTTTGTTAAATGTGCGGCGATTTCGATTCTAGTCTCTTATAGAATTCTGGAATGAAATTGGTCTGGACCTGGAGATCATGTGACTTCCAATTTATCTATAGGTTTAATGTCCTCGGCAGGGGGAAAGTTCACTGTGCTGAGGGCTTCAATTCGTCTTTCCGGTATGATATCCTCAGGATTAGGAATATACTAGTTCTCTAACGTAAATTCAGAACAAAATAATTCATTAAGTAAGGCACTCATTGTGGTGCCGTCCGCTTCTAGCTCACCAACATCGTTTTTAAGAGGACCAATTGCATATCTTGATTTTTTTTTTAATATAAATAAAATATTGTTTCGGATTAGTTTTGGCTTGGTGTAAATTTCATTTCTGTAATCTTTCTAATTACGTTTCTGGACCCTCTTTAGATCTCTTCTGCTGATGTTGCATTCATTTTTTGCTACGTCGTCATTTGGATGCTTCTGTTTCATCGCTTGCTTTGCTTTCTTTTGTGACTGAAGGCGCTGCAATTCTCCTTTCCAGTACCTAGGCTGATTGACTTCTGTTTGCCTGTTTTTACGCGGGATATGCTCACATTCAATATTTGTAAGTGCGATCAAAAAAATGTCAAGCGATTGGTTGTCATCTTGTCCGAGAATTAGATTTGCTGACGTCAAAGACTTCCTAAATCCATCAAAGTTAGCTAATCTAAAGTTAGGAACTTTTTTGCAGCTTGTTGAGACTTTCAACTCGAGCTTTATCAAAGAACGGATGCAGTTGTGGTCACTAGTTTCGAGTGGTTCGCCTTCCTTGACTTTCGTGACACGTGAGTCACTTGCACTAAATAGGAGATCATGAATATTTCTACCTCCTGTAGGTGTTTTCACCATTTGGGTCATGAACTTACCGTCTGCAGAATCAATCTGACGTTGGCCGGTGGCAGTGCGTTCGTCTGTTTCCCAATCAATGTCAAGGATATTGAAGTCTCCAAGCACAATACTGTGTTGTGTTATGACGACATCGACGACGGTGTTGTAAATATCGATATCATCATCTGCAACCTTGCTTTTTGGGGGACGATGGACGAGGATGATTTGACATTTTTTGTGTTTACCGGCTACTTGGCTTGATACTATGTCTGTCTGCTGTTTGGAAAAGTGATTTCTATTTTTTGCAGTGTTTTTCACGAGAAACAGCACTCTACCGCTCTCTCGGCCTTGTCTATCTTTGTGATATGGTGAGTAACTGGGGAGAGTAAATTCGCATGATGCTTAATGTAATATCCACTGTTATCTGGTGTTATCAATGTGAGGAGCGAGTGGCTTGCGGACATTGCATTTTGTTGTACTGTATCCAGACTTCGATTGACTTTAGATGTTTCTGAAGGTGTACTGCTGATGTCTGGTGTTTGAGGTGTTGTGTGATGATTGTAAGGCCATCCTCGTATGAGCTGTTGTAGGTTTGCGAATTTTTTGAGGTGGACAGGTTGTTCATGAAGGCGTTGAAGAATACATGGAAAAGACCGTGTTGTGTTGAGGAAAGTGGGATATGGGCATTCATTTCTGTTGGAATCAGCCTCTCGAAGTTTTCCGATGGATTTGGAGGGATAGAAAATTTGCTGCGTGATGTTGATTCTGTGGCGTTCGGAAAGTTTTAGAATGGTTATAATTGTACTTGTTCCCAAGCGTTCGATGTAGTGTCATGTGGAATGGAGAGTTTAAAAATGTCTGGTAGAGTCCTGACGGCGTGTGGATCTATTTGTTAAAGATGAATGTATGGTATGCCGTCGGAACACGTAGCAGAGGAGTTTTTGGTTGGTTGATAAGGCCAATTTGATCTTGACTGACGTGAAGAGGCTGCTAATATTTGGGTTAATATGCAGTTTGTGTAACTACTTGAGTATCTTCCTATGGGGTCGCTATCCCTGGCGCTAAATTCTTTTATAGCTAACGTCAGATCAACCCCTATCATCTCCGCCAACTGCCTTATCAGCCCTAAGTTGTTTCGACTACCTACCTACGGTACCATTTTTTAACACCGAACATTCATAGCGTTCCTCAGTCACACCAGCCACTGTCATATCTGCCAGTGACATTCTGGCGAAAATCTGTTTCAGCCCACGTCAGAATCAGCCACCAGTCGTACCATTTTACTGGTTATCACTTTAATGAAACTTTTCCTGCTCAACCTAACCTAACCTAGGGTAAATGTTTCCAACCCGCGGGGCAAAGGTACGTATTTCTAGCCCGCGGGGCAAACATACGTATTTTTGTAGGGTACGTAATACCGTTTTTAGCGTTTTTTGGGCTAGAAAGCATGTGGGATGAAAGATTTTTAGCGGTTATGACAGTGTCCGGCCATGACAGTGAGGTGAAGTGAAGTGGCGATAGTGCGCGTGTGCGGGAATAGTTTTAGCGCGAACGCTGGGCTCCCCTTCCTAGGGTCTGGATGAGGCGATAGGTAGTAAGTATTTGCATTTTTATTGCTAAAAATAACATCGGGCTTTTATCAGCTGGTATGATGCGAGTAGTGGGTGGTAGGATTGCCACATATTAGTCATGGTGGTAAGGGTTTTAGTTGATGAGGCTCCGTTGTTCGCGAACGATCATCTATTTCAGAATTAAGTATGTTGTTTTGCACGATTCTGTCACCGGTGGAGGGCAAATTGCGGAGAGGGTTTTGCTCTTGACTATTGCTCGTAATAAGGGCTGAATAGGGTGGATCGAACCACGGACGAACCCGGTTTGTATGTGCTGTCTGTCAGCATAGTTGAGTATTGTGATGAAGCATTGTTGTCAAAGTGATGTAAAACAATTTTTATTGATGACGTTGTGTATTCCTTTCATTGAACTCTCCCGTTGTCACGAAAACTATGAAGGGGACTGTTGCAGACTGGGGATCGAAATTGGTATTGAATAACTATTGAGAGGAGGTTAAAGAACTGAACAATAATAGTTTAGAACAAGGTTGTGAGATCAGAACAAGTTATCAGGAGAGGTATGTTCTGTGCTTGGATTGAAAAATTTGACGGTGTATGTGTACGAGTTATTTGAAAAAGACCATTGGGTCTATTTGTTTAGCGAAGACATTGGCTTTTCTGTCAATGTTTTGTACAGTGTGCCAAGAGTTATCGTATTCGTTAATATCGCCTAGAGCGTAAGGGTTGGTAGTGGTGCAAAGGTAGTCTCTGTGAGGTTTTAATGCGCTTGACTTGAGCTGGATGAGGTAATGTTTCGTTGTTAAATAGGTTGAACAGATACTAGTGAATTTGTAAAAGTACTAGTAGCACCTCTAGTGTGTTCTCCAGGAAAGTATGTGCAGTTGTGTTAGTGAAGTGAAGATTTTGTGTGTACAAGTGTAATTTGTCAACCTTCGCAGTCGTTATTGAGACGGTCGGATTGCGCATCTAGGAAACGTTTGTGTCTTGGATTTTGGTTTATGTTTAGTTACCTGGAATAGGGCGGAGTGAATATGGTGTTTGAGGAGGATAGACTTCATATTCGTTTGTTTCTGATCAATGACATTTGTGTTCGTTTCTAATATTTGTAAAGAAACCGACATTCATTCAATGTTGTTGTGGTTTGCGGAAAGTGTCGGCGGAGATGGTGGGTGTGGTGGTGGGTGAAGAGATGAGGCGAGTGTAGAGCCGGGGAGGACCGTTGGCAGAGCATCAACAATTCTCAACCCACAACATCTATACATACCGCTAGTGGCTCTTCGATCTACGCCTCAGACCTTGGCATAACAGCATGTGGTGTGTTTAGGTGGTTGAATACAGCAGAGAATTGTTTTGTGAAATGTTTTAGAGTCCCACATCGCACTAAATCACTACAAAACGACGCATGCAAAATCAACTGCAGGTGTTTAGATCGTGTTCTATGTCACCGGTTTTAAGAAAGATGAGGATAAGGAAAGCTGGTGCATGTTCACTTAGTTTCTTGGAATAAACGGTTGATATGTGTTTCGGATCTGGTATTTAGTATTTGTAGACAGGCCTGAGGCCCGGGCGGCGCACAGACCTCGTCCACGCAGAGGCCATGCGACGACAACGTGAACAAAGGAAGTTGAGAGATTTTTGCGTAGGTTGAGTCCCAGACTCAGCCACCATTTTGTTGGAGGATCCACTTGACACTCATTGGCTCCCTCATTGGACGTCGTAAAAACAGGGGCAGCTGTTCCGACTGTGCTGTATTGGGCAGGGACGCTGGTAGTGAGTGTGTCTGCATGAGAGAAGAAAGTTTTATTGTATCATATTTGATTAGTTTGCTGGGCGTGGCATTAGTGTCGCGTGGTCGATGGAATGATGATGGGCAAATGTGAACGGGGTTGTGAGAGCAGCTGAGGTAGAGGAAGGATGGAGGTGGATTCGGATAAGGAAGGGATGGAAGCTATGGTGAGTAGGCAAAGAGTTAGAGAAAGACTGAGGCGTGAGTGGACAGATGGGGGCTACTTGCTGGCCTTTTTTGAGCTAAGGTGCTAAGATTTTGTTTTCTTGTGCGTGTATGCGAACGAGTGTGTGGTAACGTCCTTCAATCACCCACTTCAAGGATGCGGATGTGGGTCCATATCTAGACATACTTCAAGGATGCGGATGTGGGTCCATATCAAGACATACTTCAATGATGCGGATGTTTGTCTATATCTAGACCCACTTCAGGGATGCGTCCCATATATATCCAGACATACTCCAAGGATGCGGAAGTGGGACTATATCCAGACATACTTCAAGGACGCGGATGTGGATCTATATCTAGACTCACTTCAAGGATGCGAATGTGGGTCTATACCTAGATCTATAAATGCAGCGAGAGATGACGTACCATCGTGAAATTACCGTACAAACGATATTCTGACTATCAACATTGACAACATTTGATGTGAAGCCCTTCCTGAGGTGAACCGACCTCAGGCGATGGTAAAAATCGCAGATCAATGTCTGCATTTGTATGATTTCCAAAGGTTGAATGGTATCAAGTACAAACTTGTATCATCGATGCGCTCGACGATAAAATATTAAAAATAAATACTGTGTTCACTGAAGTGATCACTCATTTTAGATCATTCCGAAATAGCGACAGAAGTAGATCTGTTGACCAATATATTTCTGCAAATACTAGTAGAACCTAGATTAGACCTTTTATTATATCTATTCTATCACATTCCTCAAAATGAGGAGGTATACATATTATCTATAGATAATCATACGCTATTTCAAAACACAAATTTTAAAAATAAGACGGATAAAAGATTAGGTTCTGATAACTTCCCCTCTGTATATGTTTTATATCTCTTGTGACATGTGTGAACCGGCAAAAAAATTGGGCAATTGTTACTTGCCCATAACATGAATGAAATAAACCTATCGACCATCAGTCGATATTAGAACATATTCTACTGTGTATTATTGACCAACACGCATGTCAACCAGTCCCTCAACTTTCGTCCTATAACTTATTCCTAACTCTTCACATAATGATTCTGCCAAATTCAATTCTACTAGGTGCTGCGATTAAAATGCCTTCGACTCTATTTGTGATACCGCTGGCAGTTCCTAGATATCTTTCGTCAGTCTCCACGAAAGCAGTTAACAGTGGATTATAATTATTCAATTAACAGAGCTGAATGATAAATATTTTTCAAGTCACATAGGCACACACGCTCACACTTATACTATTCACCTCACCCTCATCCAAAAACGCTCACACATATACTATTCACCTCACCCTCATCCAAAAACGCTCACACTTATACTATTCACCTCACTCTCATCCAAAAACGCTTACACGTATACTTTTCATCGCCCTTTAACCCAATGATGTAGGAAGTCATGATAGAATCATAATATTGATATATTAGCCAAATTCTAAATAAGTTAGGGGCAAAAACTCCAAGTAACCCTGCCCGCACTGCAATAACATGATTACAAAACACGGGTTAAGCATCCGAGTGGTCAACTTCAATTGCACTCTACACATACACACTTGCAGTAGCTAAGTATTTTTGAGAAATTCTCATAGCTTTCTGTGAGACACTTTCATTGCAGAGATTTCGAACCGCTCTCCTGAATATGAAGCAAACAGACGCTCCTCGCTCCATTGACTGCATCAGTAATGTTACTTTAAAGCCTAGGGGAGAGGAAACCGGAATTCACTTGATATTCATTGAATGGATTGGTCGTAACTTCCAATTATAATGCACCACAGAACATAGGTTTTTCCTCATGGATGCCACTGGCTCCATTCCACCTCGCGCTCTCTGTTGTCTCCCGCCAATTTCAAGCCTGCAGCTGGTTCCCTTTCGTCTCGCGAATGCAGTTGGCTCCCGTCCATCTGGATGAGTACTGAAGTATGTACTGTCATGAGACACCACTGATGGCGCCACTAGTAATAGCGGCACGAACAGTTAGCGGTCGACAGCCTGAATATTAATAATGAATGCTTGTGTTCATTTTATGAACACAAGCATTCAAAAATAAAAGGCACCGGCTACGGTACTGCAGGGGACTGAGCCGTAATGAAAAGAGCTGGCCACGGTACTGCAGTGAACTGAGCCGCTATGGCGTTGCCTGTTAATATTAGGTTTGGGACACCCACGAGCTAGCAGTGACATCTTGGTGAAGGAATTGAGGTGTTCGTACTGGAGTAGATTTTCTCAATTGATGTGTAAGGGTTGACTTATGAATACTGGCTACAACCTAATTGTTGATATCATCGGTATATCCTACAGGTGATCGAATTTGTTGTGGATATCATAATCAAATAATTGTGTCATTTCAATAAAAACATTCCTTTCTAGAAGGAAGGTGGTCACGTTTACAATCCTCAAGTCCTTGTGGGGTAGCTCCGCAAGTCCCTTGACAAACCCCAACGACTAACCGATGGATTCACAATTTTCTGCATCGCCTCACTTGACGTTTGCGCAGGTAATTTGCACCGAATGCTGTCAGGATAATCAATTGACAATGTTCAGGCAATTTGCTCAGACTTACTGACGACCCTGGCATAGACTGAGTAATGCTCGCTGCTTCAAAAATTCATTTTAATCACTCGATCAAATTTTGTTGAGGCTATTTGTGATGTGAACATTCGGGTACCACTCAAATCACATAGTACTTGTTGCGGCAACCGTTGGCTGATATTATACTGGAACTGCACTACCATGGATAGGTTTTAATTGCCGTTATCAGAAACTAATTTGATGTTCCATTAATGAATATGTATTAAAAGCGTACCATGAACGTGAGCATGAAGGGATGTGCAGTAGTTAGAGAAGTTTTATACCTTCTTAAAAATGCACGAAATTACAAAGCTTTTATTCCTACTATTCATGCAAACTAAAGAATTGTTCCTACCTATGACTATGTTAGAAAACGAAAATTTCAGTGGAAATATATAAAACACCTGCAATGTACAGACATACATTTTTTTTTAGGTTGAGATAAAAATATCAGGAAGTTTTCATCGTGTGAAGCTTTTTCGTGTACTACGTTCATTTGAACGAGGCCCACAGGTTGCCTTGAAGTCACCAGCCAAAGCAATTTCTTCAACTTCACATACGACTTCTTTACGAAGAGTAATACTGATTTTTACACCTGCAAATCACTTCATATTGAGAAGTGCTTGGTGCTCAAGGGGATGGCTCACTTGCTCATCTTTGTGTAGAAGTTCGTCCAATCAACGAAATTTGAACTCAGGGACCTGTTGAACAGTCAGTTCAACTGGTTACTCGGGACCAGTTGAACTGTCCCATGACCTTGAAAACAACAGTCACTTACGTCACAGATTTCGAGAATACGAATTAGCGACTCCCCCGTCGGTCCTCCTAACAGTGAGTTGTATACCAGGACGCTGTTATTTGCCCCACAGGAAAGTATTAAGCGAATTTATGATCCGAAATAATTGCCTAGAAAATATGATTCAGGAATGGTATTTTTTCACACAAGCACTGAACATTCCTGTCATTTTTAATTATATTCAATGAACAAAATTTCTTAAGGATGCTGCAATTCTTCACCCTTCTTAGTCGGTAGCTTTACATTTGTTACTCGAACTTTAATGTCAACCGCTATATCTTTTTCTAGGAAGTATACGAATCACTAAAACTGGATTGGTTTTGATATCCAGAGCTTGTGATAATAACTCCTCAATCTTCCTCTCAAGTTTATATTCGTCCTGTCAAAGACTTTTGTTGAGGTGATACTTTTCACTATTTATCGGTTTCCTTACTTATCCGTGTAAATATAACACCAATAAATCCTTGTAAATCATTGACTTTAGTTCGTTTTGGTTTTGTCGGATATAAATAAACCTAACGGCAAATACAATTCACTATTGAGGAGTGAGCAAGTTATTCCAACATTGCCAATATAAGTCACCGTGTAAGCAGCGGAATATCCTCTGCGGTACCGAAACTACTGCCCGGAAAGCCGACTTCCTAGTCTATACAGCCGGCTGCGATACTATTACGCTATGACCAATAGTTTTAGTGCATCATGACCCCCCTAGGCATCTGTTGTGTTCACGGGCCGCACGGAGTCACGGCCCAACCGGAGGAGTGAACACCCTTATTTCCCTTCAGACTCCCCTCTTCTTCACCCGTTACTATCTCTCCTTGTCTCCCCTATCCTGATTTGCTTGACATTTTAGTTACCTCATTTGCATCTTATGTTTAGTTCAAATTTCCTTAAACTTGTCTCAGACTCCTTCTTAACAACTCTCCTTATAGTCGCTGCACACATACACACGGACGCACACACAGACACACACACACTCAAACATTCACATACCGGTTCTAACTATTCTCCTTTCGGGTGGCCAATAACAGCCAAGTTGCGCTCTATCTATCATGCAACCTTTTTCTACGACTATTCCTTCTTCTTCTTTCCATTCTTGCTGTTCTTATGCGTGAAATTCCCTACACCTAGTGTAGATCTCATGCATGGGATCCCCGTTTTCTGTCTCTTCTTCATCTTCTCCTTGGGGCTCTGAAGCAGCGTAGGTAGATTGTTATTCCTTCTTACTGCCATCCGGGGAGTGCTGGTACCATATGGTCTCAGCACCTAAGGAGTTCCTGTACCTCCAGTGGCACCCGTACATACCACGGACGTTCGCCGCGTAAAGGACTTTGACTTTGCGCTGTGGTAAACCTTAACTTGAACATTGAAAAAGAAGAAAAACAAAGACTAACTTGATGCAGCACTGTTTGCTGGTTCGACATTCGGCGCCAGAAGGACGATGACTCCAGCGCGCTAGAAAGCCTCCTCACTCTAATCTAATCTAATCTAGTGCATCATGATGACGATACGATCCATTGCCTGCGCAGCACAGTATAATCTGTTCTCTAAACAGAGTTGTTCAGACGCTACGTCTTATGGCAATGACCATTCGATTGAATCTTACGACTCAACTTCAGTAAATGCCTATTGACATCAAAAATTTGTGTCCAATTTAATGCTGAACATGAAATTTATGTCATAGTTTTCAAATCATGCTCTTGATACGGATATATTTGAAATGTATCTTCAAAAATATAATTCGGTCACCACAAATTAATTACAAAGAAGATCAAACGTCCCTTAATGGTGGTATGGATTTTTTTCAATTTTAACAGTTTTTTTGCTATATACTTCTATTATCTTTATCAACAAGGCAACAGCAACAACACCAGTGTAACTTTGGGCTCTTCGAAAATGATAAGTATTATGAATAACCTGTGCATCTACCGGCTCAAAGATATTTTCAACGTACTTATTATTATTAATGCATCGCAAATGCTGGTCGATGTCGCTCACGTGATACTAAATCTGCTAAAATGGTTTTTCAAAAGAGGCTCGGAGAAGAACAACGAAGGCTTTTGCCATCTTTCTTCTATGTGATGAAAACAGGTTTCCCTTCTCACTGTTTCGTGAAGTATTAATTATACCGATATTGTTTCCTAGTGTGAAGAGCATAAACACAGAGGTTGAGTTGTGGTCTGCACAGAGGTTCAGTTGTGGACTGCAGTGGTGTTATGTAAAGGAGGGAAAGAATTCATGCTAAAAGCCTTTATTTTATGTTACCCGACGAAGACTTCTACCGGTTTATAAATCTATATATGTAT
>SDVV010019949.1:0-13421 GCA_016164225.1 Gammarus roeselii
CCTTCCGTTCCCCTTCCGTCCCCCTCCCCTTCCGGTCTCCCCCGTCCGTTAGCTGGCCGCGGTAAACCAGTTCCGGAACCCTCTGCCCCCCGCCCTCCCCCGTTTCTGCGCGCACCCCGTACGCTCGGTGAGTCAAGGTGCATGCATCGCGTCCTACCCCCCCGCCCACCAAAACTAACTCTTTTATCCCTATGTGTAATCCTTCACAAAAATGACTCTAGAAAGCGGTTTTCGGTGAAATACTATCTACTAATATATAACAAATTTAGAGGTAACACCTTGTCACGTACAATACTTCAGACGTACTTTGCATCTGTTTAACTCATCGTCTCTGAACAAAATGGAACAAAGTCACATCCTGGATATAACCAAGAATCTAGCCACAGGTACAGTGGTCAAGAATGAGTCTCAGAAAGTGTGTGGCCATAAAAAGCTAGGCTTCTGTTAACTAACAATCTAAGTACACCACAACAACGATGAGCAGCTTGTTGCGAAACCTCACAAACAAACACATGGAACTTAAGATCGACATCGACAAGGCCATACATAATTCACGTTGAACGTGGATGAACTCCAAAATGACAACCAATGAGTGTAAACCACCTATACACTATGACCCCTCCATCCAGTAAATCGTCTTCTAAACCTTACATTATACACATGCTAGGGTTCAAATACAAAAATTCCACAAAGATGCAGTACGGACTTACACCTCTTAAACATACATTCCTATGATTGTCGGGGAAAAAAAACTTACAACAACAACATATATAAAATAGCTAAATAAGATGCTCTACTCTGCTTAATTCACATTAAAAAGTGAACTCACACTAGGGTATTCATCCTAGTAAATCGGTTTACTTATACAAACAGGCATAAACATAACTAGGTTTTTGCCTAGGGGACTCTCTAACTCCTCCTAAATATCGAAGATGTACCTACATTAAACATACAATAACATGATAGCAAGACCAAGTTTGTAACAAATCGTCTGTTCTATATCTATAATAATAACGTCAAATATTGTATCAGGATGAAAGAAGATATATAAAACACCAAAAATGAACAACATGTGACTAAATTATACCTGAAATAATATTCAATTCTGCAGATACACACGTAATATATCCTAAATTGTATAAATAACCACCAGATTGCATTGAAGATGAAAATTCAACAGTGAACATACAAAACTGAATGACTTATACTAAAACTCACGAGCTATAACAAAGCAAGAAGATTAGTTCTCTATCATACCCAAAACATACATTAAAAACGTGATGAACGAGAATGAACAAGCCTTTCACCAAACAAACAAGAAATGTGAATAAGATACCAAGACATACGAGCGACCCAACTGAATCCTTTAGTAAATACGGTATAGTACATACAAAATCTAACGAAATTAACCTCAACTTCAGTCCTAAACAGGGATAAATTGATACCTCTTTAACTAAAGTAACTACGGCTTAATCGTAACAGAATGTCATATATACATATAAAATTACCAAAATGATGCAATAACGTACCAAATATGCCTGAAATAATGTGGAAGATGCAAACCTGAAATACCCTAAAATGCCTCAAACTGTATGAGTTAACTGATCGAAATTCCAAAAACGACTGGAAATTTAACATATATCAACCGATCATTACTATGTAGACATAACACACAGTAAATCGATATCGTTCAGGTATTTTCGCTATTGGAACCCGCGTCAATGGAACACTGATATATCTGGTTATAACCTGGCTAATGCAGTATGGGTAGATAGATTCTCGTAACGAAGATACAGCATCATAAGAAAAAAAATATACATTAACCCGCAAACAGCCTGACAAATAATCCTTACTATTTCTAAAGCTATTATATACATATGAAATAAATAGATGGAAAACACAGAACCCTGGCTGCAATCCTACCTTCAGGCTGGTACAAACAGGGCCGTTCGCACACTAAGGCTGCAAATTGAGTCATACGACATGCCTACCACACTAATCCTATGAAAGAATATATAGTGATAAATGAACAAAACATCCAAAAACATCCCAACCCCCACCGCTACGAACCCATCAATCAAACATTGAATGAGTCAATTATACTCATAAGTGATTCTTCTTTAGGAATGATTCAGTCATCCTTTAAATATTGTATCTATTTTCCTTCATCGGTTAGCTCACAAATAAATACGAATGAAAGGGTTACTGCAGAAGTAAGTAAAGCTTAGCGAAGGGTACTGATTAATACAATCGGATTAAAATAACAATTAACTAATCGAATCTATGCCACATGTAAAATTGATCAATATCGAACAACGTAGAAAATGATATCGTGGATGAAAATTAATCATGAAGGTGTCCGGAAAGTGAGGCTTTTTAATATATAATACCACATATAAGTTATTATCAATGAAAATTCTCTTATAAAATGTATGTTTATCAATACCCCAAAAAACATTCAGAGGACACAGCATTGAACATGCAATATGACATGCAACAAAGTTGCAACACCCCCCAAGCATTGAAATTGCTAATACCCTTATGTAAATAAATAACCTGTTAACATGTATAAGTTTTCTGCTTACTGACCCCCGTCCTACCCTACGCCCCCCCGCTCACCGCTTCTGCGCGAACCCCCGTACGGCTGCTGGAGTCAAGGTTGCATGAGTTGCACCCTACCCCGCCCCGCCCAAAAGTGACTCAAGAATGGTTTTCGCGGTTAAACACTTCACTTCTAATCACTGTTTACCTGATATAAACACATCGTGATGTATTCGGAAAAATATTTATATGATGAAAAAGGATAAGCTAATTCAAGATTTTTAGGTCGCAACCGTTTCTCATTCTCGAACGGACGAATTCCTGATTGTTGTAGTAGTAGTAGTAGATTAGATTAGATTGGAGTAAGGAAAACAAACGAGCACGAGTACTCTTGACGAGTGTTACCTTTGAAAGAAGTGAAAGAAGAGTGGGGGATAGTCAACGAGGCTTTAGAAATGCGCGCACACATACAGAAAAACGAAGGTTGTAAAGATAGAAAAGAGAGAAACCACAACTACAATCACCACCATACTAGTTACTACCCTACTACTACACGAGGCATTTCAGCCCCGGAGAAGAAAGGGTCGAGTATCAGGGCGACAATTCAGGACCGGAGCGAACAAGATGAGAAGAGAAGAATTAAGGTTCCAGGCGGTCGCATCTCAGACGGTCGAGCAGAGACGGCCACGCCCATACGCTCAGCAGGCTCGCACTTTTCCTCGAGCGCATGCCTGTCGGCTTGCCCCAGAGGTTGGGTTAGACGGACTCCAACTAGGTATTGAGTCTTCTTCCAATGGAGCATATGGGTATTTAAATTTCGACAAGTATGTGCACATTTAGGAGGGCAGCACACCCAGTTCGCCGAGTAGTGGTCCCCCCCCACGTGCTCAGAAGATCAAATCAAAATTCTGTACGCAAGCGGTTCCTTGAAGGCTGTCGCACTTCAAGGTGAGGCGTCGGACTGACATCTCCTAGGTATAGACCTGCCCTTGGCTGATCTAGAATCTAGGTCAGAATTTTCAACGAGGCATTGGAACTTCACGCACACATTCAGAAAAAAAGAAGGCTGTAGGGACAGAAAGGAGAAGGACTACCGCTACTGTCACCACCTGCTACTAACTCGGGGCATTTTAGCCCCGGAGATGAAACGGTCGAGAGTCAAGTCGACTTATTCAAGAACGGGGCGAACAAGATGACAAGCGAAAAATTCAGGTTTCAGGTGGTTGCATCTCAGACGGTCGAGCAGAGACGGTCACGTCCATACGCTCAGCGGACTCGTTCCTCGAGTGCATGCCTTTTAGCTTGGCCCAGATGTTGAGTCAGACGGACTCCAACTAAGTAGTGAGTCTTCTTCAAAGGAGCACATGGGTATTTAAATTTTGACTAGTATGTGCACATCTTTGTTACTTTGTTTCTTTGTTACTTTGTTACTGTGTTACTTTGTTACTTTATTACTTTATTAGACCAACTCCAACTGTGCTTAAACCCGCAGTGGCTGCGTTTAACCTGCTCCGAATCTAAGTTTAACCTACTCCTAATCTACGCGTCACCTACTTCACAACTCTTCGACCGCCCTACGGAGGAGTCTGCATTAACTTCGAGTTGGGACTCCGGTGGAACATGGGAGCAAATAATAAATAAATAATAGTATGTGCACATTTGGGAGGAGCACCACGCCAGTTACCTGGGTAGTGGTCCTCCTCTGTACGCAAGTGGTTCCTTGAAGGCTCTCGCACTTCAATTAGTAGTTGTAATAGTAGGTCTGGGACGGGCTATTGAGTTCATTCTAGCAGTAGTGCAAAATTGAATTTTCAGTACAACTAGCCCAGCCTAGATGAGATGCCCATCGTTCATGGGCTGCCAGATACATAATGTTCTAACTGAGGTTGTTGTCACTTTGGCGGCATTAGTCCTAACGTCCCATTTTCTTAGTAAGGGGGTGGATTAGTCTCCCAGTGTTTGTCGAGGTGGTTTTTAAATGTGTTTACGTTATTACTGTTAACCACATCATGTGGTAAACGGTTCCAAATTGTTAGTTTCTTGATTGGACAGAAGTTCTCGGCCACTGATGTTCTGAATTGCATTAACTGCATTTTTTTCCAATATTTTTGTTCCTTGGGTTATAACATGTCATAGATGCCCTCAAGGCTAGCTCTAGTAAATACGTTTAGGTATTTGAAGGTTTCCATCAAATGACCTCCAAGTCGTCTTCTCTCAAGTGATATCAATTTAAGTTCGTCGAGTCTTTGTAGATATGTCTTATTTCTCGGTTCTTGAATCATTTTTGTTGCTCGATGATGAATGAACACGTTCCATTTTGTTAATATCCCCTCTTAGGTGATGAGACCAAAATTGTACTGCAAATCCCATTTGAGGCCTGACGAGTGAGGTATATAACGGAAGCACGATGTCCCTGGACTTGTGGTGGAAGTTTCTGGATATAAAAATAAGGACTCAATTGCCTTTTTTGTAGCTGGCATCCATTTGGTTTTTCCACTTGAGATCTTTGGGGATAAATATTCGAAGGTCTCGTTGTTGGCCCCTTCAGTCAAATGCTGGACTGCCTTTACATAAGCTGAATTGTGATTTTATGATTCGATATGCAAAACTGTGCATTTTTCATTATTAAAGTTAATTTGCCACCAATCAGACCAGTTCACAAATTCATTAAGATCCCTTTGGATAGTTATGCGATCGTGCTCACAGTCCGCTTTGTGGCAAAGTTTATTGCCGTCAGCAAATTTTAATAGCTTGCTAAGGATGTCAGTGTCAAGGCCATTTATATAGATTATAAAGAGAAGGGGCCTAAGATCACTGCCTTGGGGTACTGTTGATGTTACCGTAGCCCACTAACTTTTTCCTTGGCCAATACAGACCCGCTACTTGTGGCCCTTGAAATATTTAGGAGTCACCTAAATATTGGGGTACCTTATCAAATGCTTTTTGAAAGTCAAGATAAGTAAGGTCGAAAGCTTTGGTTCCATCGTACATCTAAATGACAGTATTGAAAAGTCTAGAAGATTGGACAGGCAGCTAAGTTTGCCTATGAAGCCGTGTTGGGTTTCATTGGTGAGGTGTTCCTCTTGAGGTGACATGTTACACTCGTTTATATTAATCTTTTATAGGTTTCACATACCACAGATGTGATACTGATTCGTCTATAGTTTCCTAGCTCTTGCATTCAACCCTTCCTAAAAATGAATGTGATGTTTTGCTGTTTTCCAATATTCTGGAATAATCAAAGTAGTCATATACCTTTTAAAGGCCTCTGTCAGTGGACCACTTATGATTTCGGAGAGGTTTTGTATTATTCTAGGATGCAGGTCTTCTTGTCATGTAAATGTTTAAGTATTTAGTTTATGAGTTGTTCCTCACCGACGAGGAAGTGAATATTTTCCAATGCTCACTTCTCAAGGCAGTTCGATTTCTGGAATATTATTAATATTCTGATCTGTGAAGACGGATACGCTAATTTGTGAAGACTGTTACCCTCATCTGTGAAAAAGGTTACTCTCATCTGTGAAAACGGTTACACGTGCCTGTGAGGACGGTTACTCTCATCTGTGAAGACGGTTACTCTCATCTGTGAAGACGGTTACTCTCATCTGTGAAGTCGGTTACGTAAAGCATTTTTCGTAAGCTTTTCTAACATTTTCATTAATGAATGAAATATTAATTTTATATACTATTTTTGAAACGCGAGGGAGGAGAGATAGCGCTAGAGAGAAGAAATGTTTGAAAGGCTTGACCGGAGTACCGGTGTTTAAATTAGAACACGGATAATGAGAAAGATGGAGAACAGAGTAGATTTCTTTGTGTTCTGAGGTACTTCGGACACATGGTGTGGATGGATGATAGGGAATAGGTGAAAATGACGATGGAAGCGGAGGTGGGTGGACGCAGGCAAAGTGGAAGGCCGAAGTGTGGGTATGGATAGCGTGAAGCAGGGTTTAGGGAGGACAGACATCAATGTGGAGGTAGCGAGAGAGCGTGAGATGGATAAGCGTGAGTTGGGAATGGTTGTGAAGGAATGAGTATTGGCGCGCCCCTGATGCATTTTGATGTCCTATCGTCTTGATGGAAAATTGCATAGTCGTAGGGAGGGGGGGATGGATGGTCAGAAAATTATGCCGCAGTGGGAGTAAATAAGTGAAAGTTATCGGGTCCTGCTCTTGACACTGATTTCTGTTCTCACTCCTAACCTAAGTGTACGTTGCGGTGTCATGGTTTGACCAACACATTCTGAAATTATTAAATTCAAGATTTTTAGGCACAATGACTAGTTAAATATAGATCTTAATGATCAGAAATGATCGAATATTGTTTATTATAAAAGATGTAGATGAAATATTATCATGAATAACTCTCACACACGCACGGGTGAGTTCAGTGGCATATACCAATGCAACCTCGAAAGAAAATAAAAATCACAAGCTGGGAACACATGGAAACAGAGCGAGGTTGACAGGTGGGCACGAATTCCTTTGTTTTTGTTCCGGTCCTAAAACAAATAATCACTTGCTTCTTGCATGTATGTATCATGCGGTTTCTACATACATAACCATAGCAAAGCTCGTCCCTTTGAAATTTTCTATTTCAAAGACTTTTTCTTTCGTACAACTAATGAAGGGGATTGTAATCACCGACGTTCGAGACAAAATTGTGTTCACTATGAACGCAGCTGCCGATCTACTCGGCTGATTACGAAATAACAATTTTTTAATTATACCCACCGTTTCTGACACCGTTTACATTGTAAGCCAGACACACTGCTTAATGTAACCATGCACTCCAGTTTTGGAATGACAAACGCCTCTATTTTTGCCAGATGCACGATGCACACACATCTGGTGGCGACCTAGAATCTCGGCACACACGTCAAGCAGCGACCGACTCGATACTCAATGTTGATGCCTCGATACTCGATAAGTCAGACTTGAAAATCCAAGTAAGTGACTTGTCACTTCATGTAGAAGCCCACGTCGAAAATGGTAGTAGAGAAAGCTGCTGTTTCGACTAGCAAATAGTGAGGAAGAACTTAAAGTTGATGATTTATGAGCGGCGAGATGGCATGGAAAATTAAGTTATGATTAGCTAGAGCTTGTACATCACTTGGAACTCTGATGTGATAGCTCTGATGTATTATTTAGCCCTTCGTAGAGATCCCAGTGCGGTCTGTTGATGGAATTGTATGAGGGAGTATCAGTTTCTCAAGGTCAGCACTTTGGGAATCTGAAGTGAATACACTCTTCATAAATACTTATTGATAGGCTTCCCTATAGTATCAAGAATAAATAGAAAGCTGTTCCGGAGATGATACGTTGATTGTTAACTCTATGTGATGTACGTTCTACATAGTCGTTCTGTTGCATCTTTGAAGCCTGGGCATGATTTCGTAAGATTGCTCCCGTGTCGTATATCCAGCAAGAGATTTAATTTTGTGAGCAAAGACTGAACCGTCATCGGGTAAAGGCACCAAATCTATAGAACTGGTATCCTGGCGTATTTATGGTTGTGCTGGTTGCTACTTGTCTGATACCTGCATCAACATGCAAATCAATGTGGCTGAGCTAGCATCAATCTTTCTGGAACGAGTCTATTCCAACCGTTTACGTGCCAATATTATCTTAAGTTCAGCCATGAGCTGTTGCAAATTGTTGGCACCACCTGAACCGGGTAAATGAGCTTGGGCGACGTGTCTCGCCCGAATATAAATATTTCACTAGGCTAAGTCGGGGTATAATTCAATTATACGTATGTTGAATCTTTCTGCTTTTAGTGTCGTCGGTAACACCAGTAATGATAGTTTCGGGCCAATAAATCTGCAACTGGCCAGGTATTGATCAGACTGACGGGACAGTCTGTCATTTCATGAAAGCTGTAGCTCAGCGTAGGTTAAGGTGTTGATTGTTAATCTCTATCGTCATGTAGAATGCCCGCCTATGTTCATCTTTTACACTATCTTGCGGTGATCAAAAGTCTTGTGTTGTGTATTCATTTCGTGCTCTGAACGTTTCGTTTCGCGTTTTTATCCAATATTTAAAAATTATTTGAGGCAGTCGAGCTCGAAATTGGTCAACCTATCAATTTTAAATTATAAAGTGACCGCCACTACGGGGGAGTCAGCATTAACTTCGCGTTGGGACTCCGGTGGAACATGGAAGCATATAATAAATAAATATATTATAAAGTGTCCGCGAACAGCTTAACGATCTTCTTAATACAATTTAAAATTGATCATGGAAGTTCAGAAGCGTGCGATTGGTTCAAGGTCGACGGTAATCAGAATGGTCATTTTTACTTGTTCATATTCTATGTCTGTATAGGACACGTTCTTCACTTTGGCAGAACATGGTGGTTGTGAAACCGGAAACCTCGTTCTCCTATGAATATATTGATAATGTTTTCGTACTATAATTTCTTCGACGTAAAGGGGTATCTCTAATTTTATCACCAGAACACTATATAATGAAATGATGCGCATTTAATGTTTCACATTAGTTTAATTAGTCATCTAGTAGAGGCTTTATACGGAGTACTCTGACGATGTAGATAGGTGCTGTACTTTGCTCGACACGTCATTATTGGAGGTCTCGTCATCGGGAGGGTCGCAATTACGGGGTCTGATTTTGATGAAGCATTAGGGGAGGCGCGAAGAACCTGTGCGGGCGGGCTGCTAATAGCATCGCTGCATTTGAAAGGCACAAAATGGTGTTGTAGGAAACTTGATGGCGGAACCGAAACGTGCGTCAAAATTTCACTTTTGAAAGCTGTTCTGGCCGGTAATAGGTGTTCTGCTGCTTATTAGTCGTGATTGTCCCTCGGAGGGTTCTAGCTAGATTTCTTAGTCGTGAATTCTGCAAGGAAATCTGGCGTTGCATTCATGTTCGCTTACTACATGCGACAAGTTGGAAACTTCATGAAGGTTGTGAAAGGAAATATAGCATAGATATTCATAGCTCCTGGATTATAGCGAATGTGGAACATATCCCGCAATTCAAATAGACCAATGATTTTCTTCCGCCTCGTCATTGGAACGAAGTGGCTAATACTTCCTGGCCGCGAGATTTTTCGTACGGCCAGTTGTAAATTTGAATGAGCAAGTCATCAATGTATCGGCGTATCTACAGGGGCAGTTTTGATTGAACTAATTCCACAGCTCTCCTGTTCGATGTCTTGTTGAAAATTAACGAATTCAATTAGTTTTGTAACCTTTGGATTGAGTGATTGAAGTTTTGAAGTGTGGTTGTCTAGTTGTGTCGAGTCTCCAGAAACTCCTTGCTTACCCTGCAAAACTGATTTTCTCTGATGTTCTGGGTGTCCGGGAATAATTTGTTTCAAACCTGAATGAGTCATTTTCGTATCTAAGTGAGTCGTGAATTATAAAAAGGATTTTCAAGTTGTATATCTAAGAATATACTTGCGATATGCAGTTCAATCTGTCAACCATCTTTCTTGTTGTACCATGACACGATTCTTCGGAGAGTGCAAAACAAGGAGAGCTTTGCGTACTTGACCCTCGTGCATTGGTGCAGCTGTTTCGTCGATCATCCTCTTTGAAGCGCCCTTAGTTTGTTTAGTAGGAGTAATCGCATCGTCTAAATCACCCCTGTCATCGAAGCGATTAAGATCAGGACTATTCGCTGGTCAAGGACGATCGGTACGACTGCTATCACCGTACGCTTAATTATTTGCTAGCAGGTTGTGGAATTACAGTCTTCTGTAAGTCTTGAATAATCCAAGTGAATTGATAAGGATGATGCCGCGTCTCTTCTCCTTAATGGCAGGCCATATTTGATCATAAATGTTCGTTGTGTGAATCAGGAGAAGGGTCTATCCCCTTTTCAATCAATCTAAACATTCAATGCCTAATGCTCGTTTAATTGTATCTATTCCATCTTGCTTGCTTAAATCTCTTGACAATATTTTGATGGATGTATTTAGATATTGGATAAGATTTTGTATTCTTGGTCGGGAAAAATCCAACTTGAATATATTTTCAGAGTTTGATGCTTTGATCAGACCATGTAATAAAAAGCCCGGACATCGAAAATCTATGTATTCGATTGAACAAAGTTTATTAGGGATGAAAATATTTGTAACGTGATTATCATTTTAGCCTTGTAGAACTAGCATGAATACGTTCACTACCTCTGCCGTCGTGCCCCTGTTGCCACCAGGGGTCTATCAGCGTGAATCACATGCTGGTGGATTGCAAATCACTCATCAGCTCGACGAGCATTCTCAAATTCCCCTTGTGATAAACAAAGCTTACTCAGCGACCTAACCTGCCTGACAATTTAATCACTTTCGGAAAACACCGGAATATACGAATCCGTGTACAACGTTAATATCTGAAGGCTGGGTGGTCTCTCCACCTAATACTGCACAGACTATAATTTGTTTAGGTAGTCGCGCTTAAACCCTTTCTGTTCATATACGCACCAGCAGCGTATATACCTCAATTTGAGTATATTTAGTTTTACCCTGTCAAGTTCAGTGACATTGACATGGTCTGCCCACCACTGGTCAACCTAGATCTGCAAACTTACCCCAAAGCAATAACCCCAAACAACACGTAAGGCCGAGAATTCTCACAACTACTTGAAGAACAGTACTCTGAAGACCGCCATATATTCACTGACTGTTCAAAAACATCGGACGGAGTGGGAGCTGCTGCCATAGGCGAAGGGACCTCTCGTCTGGCCCCCCTACCACATGAGGCCTCTATTCTCTGCAGAGTTACACGCACTCAAATTGGCCATCTTCATTACCAAGGGTGACCGCCTCCCCAAAAATGTTCTATTTTCAGACCGTGTTCTCACTCGGCTGAAAACCCTGCACTTAGATCGCCCTGCCCTTGGAAAAATGCAACACGACATATTCACGATGTCCGAGGCGTGCCAGGCGGTCGAGTTTTGCTGGATCCCTGGACATGCAGGAATAAGAGAAAACAAACTCGCAGATTCCCTATCTAAACTGGTGTCTACCCAGCAAGAAAAATTAATTTTCATACATAACAGAGACTGATTCCCAGTCATCAACTCGCGTATAACATCACGATGGAACGACTCTTGGCAACTGAGTGGACAAAAGATGTTTGTAGTTGAACCATCCGTTGGAGAGTGGGACACCTGAATTTCTAAGAGGGGAGACTAAGTGTTCATTAACAGTCTATGCACAGGACACAAGTGGATACTCACAACCACCTAATTGACGTAAAAATGGGACCGGGCACACCACCATGCCCCTGTTGCCACCTGGTGGCAATCAGTGTGAAGCACCGTCTTATATATTGTGATGCACTCGCAGCAGGCCGACGAGCCGTCTCGACTCCCTGTGCAACCTACTACGCCTCACAGAAACGAAACTCCGAAAAAAAACGTTATTTCGGAAAACACGCCGGCCTATATGAAGCCATGCGAAAGTAACTAAGTTTGAATCATCTCTGATCCTGAACTCAATGTCCTCCCTGCGTATCAATTGTGAACTTCTAACTTAACTTCGTGCACGAAACTGCGCATAATCAACAGACCGTCGTGCCGTACGGGAGAGCACTCAGCGACTACACGTTGGAGGGAATTTGTGTCTTAACGCTCCCGTGCCACATAATAACTGAACCCCCGCTATAGCACAGATTGGTCCCTAGTTTGTGCTGGGACCTTAAACCGCACGTTTGCTTTGACTAAACATTTGAGGTCGTGTAACGTTAAAAGTAAACTCGATATAGCTAGCTAATAGGTCAGCAAGAGTGAGCCCCCTAGGCCCCTGGCGCAAACCAGGGGGCCGATGGGGAGTCGGAAGTAACTCCATTTGGGAGGGACCAGCATCCCCTCCAGAACATCAAATACCAAGATTCCATCTGCCAAGAACATCAGCCTCGCCAAGATGACCAGCACCACCTCGGCGGACAACGACCGAAGGGACTGCCGCATCGATGAGTTGACCAAGAACATCCAGGAAATACTAAATCTGCTGAGCCAAGCAACCGGCCTCTCTGAACAGAAAGCAGAAGTCTTCGCCGCAGAACCAAGCACAATTGACGATCGTCTAACGAGACTAGAGGGTCATGTCAAGACCAACTTCCTCCATATACACGAACTAATCAAAAACAAACCAACTAAAGAACCCGTAACTTATGCAAGTACCTCCACCTCTACAACTGACGACAACTTCGACAACTCTTAACCTCACCAAAATCCCAACCGAGCTCCAAGAACTGCAAGAAGGCAATACACGCCATTCAATCAACAAAACTTGTTCAATAATTGTCCTACCTTTCCAGAACACCTAAGGATCAAGTTCGACGCCAACGACAGACCGGATATTTGCCCATACACTCTGCGGAAAGAGCTAGGCTCTTTCACTGGCCGCCCAGTCGTGAGCATCGCCACCAGCGGCGACGAATGCTTTGCAATCAGAGTAGACACAACTTCTAAGCGACACAATTTTCTCCAGAAACAGACTCTGTGGAAAGCCATGCAAAATAGAGCCACACCCGACTTTCTCTACAAGTTCAGGTCTGATCTATATTGAGGATATCCCGAAGGAGGAAATCGAAGAGTACATCACTGAACTCGTCCAATACGAGGACTGCGTTGTCGAAGCAAAAGTTGCACCGAAGATCACACCAAGAAGAGAGACTACCACAGCCCTAATACTAAAATTCAACTGCCCCACTCCTCCAAAATATCTGGACATTCCTTTCTGCGCTACCAAAACCAGGGTTACACCATTTGAGAGACGTCCGATGCGATGTTATAAATGCCAGAAATACGGACACACTAGAGGAAACTGTAACGGTAAGCAAAGATGCTCCTACTGCTCCCAGGACGACCATGACAAACGGGAAGACCCCCAGTCATGCCAATCCGAAGTAC
>SDVV010019950.1:0-13420 GCA_016164225.1 Gammarus roeselii
CAAAGCGGACAGTGAGCTTGATTGCATAACTCTGCCACAAAGCGGACAGTGAGCTTGATTGCATAACTCTGCCACAAAGCGGACAGTGAGCTTGATTGCATAACTCTGCCACAAAGCGGACAGTGAGCTTGATTGCATAACTCTGCCACAAAGCGGACAGTGAGCTTGATTGCATAACCATCCAAAGTGATCTCGACAAACTAATGCACTGATCTGATAAGTGACAAATTAATTTTAATATTGAAAAGGCACTTATGCACATCGGAACGCAAGATCGAAATTCTACTTATGTGATGGCAGCTAAGCATACAACTGGAGTCGACCAACAACGAGACCTTGGAATATTAATCACCAAAGATCTCAAGTGGAAGAAACAAGTGGAAGCTAGCTACAAGAAAGGAAATAGAGCACTTGACTTTTCAAACAGAAATTTTCACGACAAGTCCGGGGTCATCGTGCTTCCGTTATGTACTTCGCTCGTCAGTACCCAAATGGAATTTGCAGAACAATATTGGTACCCTCACCTAAGAGGTGGTTTCAACAAAATAGATCGTGTTCAGCACCGAGCAGCTAAAATTATTCCGAAACTGAGCAATAAGACATATCCACAAAGCCTCGACGAACTTGAACTGCTATCACTTGAAAGAAGACGACTTAGAGGTCAGTTAATAGAAACCTTCAAATACCTAAATGGGTTTATTGGAACTAACCTTGAGGGCCTCTTTGACTGAGATTGTAACCAAAGAAACAGGAATAACGGACAAAACAGCAGCTGAAACCATTCAGAACATCAGTGGCCGAGAACTTCTTTCCAATCAAGATACCAAAAAATTTGAACCGTTTACCACATGGTGTGGTTAACAATAATAATTTAAATGCATTTAAAAACCGCCCTACAAACACTGGGAGACTACGCCATCCCCTTACTAAGAAAATGTGACGTTCTGACTATTGCCGCCAATTTGGCCACATCCTCCGTTGGAGCCTTCAGCATCAGACAGTTCATGAACGATGGGCACCCCACCTTGGCTGGGCCTGTCAGGAATATATGTAAGAATTATTAGTATTATTAAATAATTTATTTCCATCATCTGACAATGGGTTTTGAATTTTTTAAATATTCCACACAAAACTTTATTGCCATAAACACTATTTGAACTAACTTAAACGAAAATTCAATTTAAATTCGCCGCCGGTTCTAATTTCATGCAACAGATTATGATTCATAATATTATAATCAATGATCAACAGCCAACGTCTTATTTGAGGTAAGAATCAGGAATGCCTGGCACGAAATACATGGGGTGGGGCGATCACGAATACATGGGGTTGGGAAAATTACGAAACACATATTATTGGGAAAACCGCCAACACATGGGGCTAAGAAATCCTGAGAACAGGGGTTGGGAAATCGTAATGCGCTAACATATTGTAAAGATGGGGTAAAATATGAATAATAAAGGGTTAAATAGACGACATAGATTATACATAAAATATATACATAACACTGGATATATATATATATTTATATTTCATGACGAAATGTGCTAACATAATGTAAAGATGGGGGTAAAATATTGTATGAATAATGAAGCGGTGAATAGACGACATAAGTCATTCATAAAATATGTACATAGACATAAGTCATTCCTAAAATATGTACATAGACATAAGTCATTCCTAAAATGTGTACATGCATACACTTCATCACCGCTAGGAAATGATTAAATGATTGACAATCAGAATAATTTGATACTGGAGTACATAAATCGAATTAATATACTTCTGTTATAGAAGATGAAGCACAATATTAGCTTATGTGACAATGATTGTATCGTCAAAAAAGGTTCGGTAAATAGTGGAAATGATTCAATAAATTATACTCTCATCGAGTTGGCTTCTGTCAAAGCTGGGAGCTACCTATCGTTCCTAGAAAGTTCAATTTGAATTCGTCACAGCTCATCTCTAGGGGCCGCCGGTTTGGATTACATGGAGCGAAATATTATGTACAATAGTATCATCTGTGCACTTACAAAAAATGTCTATTTTGACACAATAATTCCTACTACATAGCTTTGGGAAAACCAGTGACACGAGGGGTGGAAAAATAAGAAATACTTGGGGTGGATAAATAATAAAATACATGGGTGTCGAAAATAACAAGTACATGGGGTGGGGAATCACGCATGCATGTGGTTAGAGTCCCGAGAACATTTGGTTGGAACATCAAAATGTGCTAACATATTGTTTTGAGTTGTCTACATTGTTGTACGATGACTAAGATGTGGATGGACGACATGAATTATACAGAAAATAGCAATACAATAAAGGGTCGGGAAATCAAAAAGCGCTAACAAAGTGTAAAGATGGGTCTAAACCATTGTATTAATAATGGAGGGGTGAATAGGCGATATAACTTATACAAAAGGAAAGTTATACATAAAATATATACCAAAACAACTGAATATACAATATACACACTTCAAGACCGCTAGGAAATGATTAAATGATTAACAATCAGAATAATACAATGCTGGAGTACACAAATCGGATGAATATACTTCTGTTATCGAAGACAAAGCATAACATTAGCTTATAAGGCAATGATTGTATCATCAAAAATGATACGGTAATTGTTAGAAATAATTCAATGAATTATATTAAAATATATTTAACCTTTGTCAAAGTTAGAAGCTGCCTATCGTTCCTCGAAAAGACTGAGTTCGTATTTTAATTATACTAAAACGACAGGAACATTTAAAACATAGAAATAGACAAAACGATAGTTAACACTTATGGTAATTGGCAAAGACAATTGTGATCGGTAGCAACATAGAAAACATGTGTATCGTCAGAGTAAAACGATTAGATGGTGTCTCAATGTTGAGAGATATGGTGGTGGTGGTGGTTTCGGACATGCTCAAGAACAGAATGCATTTTCTGGTTACTGGTATTATACATTTGTATTGTGTTTGTGGGCAAAGTTACCGTTTTGAATTGATCGGTCATTAGATGTTCATTAAGCCTATTCTTGAAGGGCTTGTTGGATTCAAGATTTTGAGCCTTGTTGGGGAGTTGTTCCAGGATTTTGGTCCAGTGATCGAAAAAGCTCGACAGGCAGTTTCTGTTTTCCTGTGTTCAACGTGCAGAGTATCATTATTTCTCGTGAATCGGTTGTTCTTTTCACCTCGAGAATTGATGTGCCTTTGGCTGCCAGGTGAATGTTTTTCTAGAAGATCTTTATGAATTCTGATCGACTCACGGAGTGTCAGTTTGTTGTCGATATTGAGCCACTGTCATTTTTCGAGGAGAGGACTTACGTGGTCCCGTTTTCTGTGGTTACCATCGCATGTTATTCTTGCCGCAAAGTTTATATAACGTTGCACTTTCTCTCTTTGAGTTCTGGTGCATTTCCCCCAAATTGAAAGACAGTAGTTAACGTGTGAAAATACTAAAGCGTGAACAATCAGTAATCTTGATTTGGAATCCAATTGTTTTTTGCGGAGTTTAGGAACAAAAGTGTTCCATTCAACTTGGAACACAGAGTAGTTACGTGGTGTTTGAAGGAAAGATCGGGATCAAACCATACTCCCAGACTTATAACTTTATCTTCAACAGGAATGTCAAATTTGCCAATCCTGATCGAGAAACTCAGCGGAACTGCTTTTCTTTTTGAGTTCGAGCCGAACAAGATACATTTTGCTTTTCCAGAGCTGAGCTTGAGTCCATTTTTATCATACCAAGATTTCAGATTAATTACAGCAGTCTCAGCGTTTCTTTCAGCGCATTCAGATCTGACGGTATTCAAGAAAGCAATATTTGAACATCATCGGCGTACATTACCATTTTCGTTTGAACTTTTGGTATTTTACAGGCGATGTCATTTACAAAAACCAGGAACAACAAATGGCCAAGTATCGAACATTGAGGGACCCCAAAGGCAACTGTGGCGGAATTTGACATAGTTGCGTTGTCGAGTTTAACTGATTGTTGCCGATTCATCAGATAACTTTCAAACCAAGTAGGGTCTATTCCGATGTTGCGGAGCTTGCCGAAAAGAATTGTATGGCTTTCACTGTCGAATGATTTCGATAAGTCTAGCAATACCAGCAGAGATATCTGCCCCTCATTAAAGTTTTTGTACAGATCTTCAGTGATGCTCATAAGTGCGTCTACTGTTGACAATTTTCGCCGATAAGCATACTGGCAGTCGTTGAACAGCTTGTTTGATTCGAGGTAATCAATCAATTGGATATATATTACCTTTTCTAGAAACTTGGATAGGACAGGCAGAAGACTGATAGTTCTAAAGTTGGATGGTTCATCCATGTCCCCAGATTCATTAATTGCTTTTATGATTGCATGCTTCCAGATCTCTGGAAAAGTTTCACTTGCTATGGAGCTGTTAATAACTGTGCTGATATAAGGCCAGGTAACTATAAGGCTGTCTTTCAGATGTTAAAGGGCTAAACCATCTATTCCTGTAAAATTTGTGTTCCTCAAGGCAAATACAACTCGTTTTACTTCATGTTGCGATACTTGCTTTGGTTTCCATTTGACGTTTGCTTCTTGGTTGCTGTCTTCATCGAAAGCTTTTGGACTCCATTTATCTGTTGCGTCGCTCTGTAATCCTTGATAAGGTTCGTGGGTTACCTCTTCGGAACATGTTTCCCAACTCCATCGAAGTAGTTGTTAAACTTCTCTGAAGCTGCTCGAGTATTTGGATAAGTAGGCGAGGTGATCTTTTATATGTAGGGAACAATTCTTTTCAGTACATTCCACGTTTCTTTTTGATTTTTTTTTGCACTGTTCTAGTTCCTCATGATGGTATTTAATTATTGTTCTCTTGACTTCTCGTTTGACTCTTATATTTTGAATTCGAAATAATTTTAACCAAGTGATGCTTTGTTTTGCTCTGCGTTTGAGATATTTTTAAGTGCAATTTCTTTTCGCAATTTTTCTGTAATCCATTCAACCGGCCTGCTTTTCAGTGTTGTAGTTTTCGTTGGCACCACAGCGTTCAGATATGTGAGAAGATAGTCTGTGAGTAATTGGGCTTGCTCTGTAATGTTATTTGTGCTATGTATCGGTTTTATCATCTCGACGTTTACCACTAATTGTGCTTCAAAATTATACGCGGTGTAATGTATTTCTATACAACAGGTTATTTTGCATACTTGTTTCTCCTCTTTTTGATGTTAATGGTGCAGTTTATTTTATGGTGGTCAGAGAAAGAATTGGGCTCCACGTCTGTGGTAACAATGGAAGACGGATTGATACTTATGAGCAGATCCAATACGGTTTGGGATTCGGGAGTAATTCTTGTTGCACTTTTTATGAGCTGATGCAGCCCGAGTCTGCCTAAAATCTGTTTCATATTGTTGGATTTCAATTCCAATACAGCGTTTTTCCTAAGCGGATAGCTTCTCGAAATCTTTCTTCGATGAATTGAAAAGACTGTACACTTGCTTTGGGTGGTCTGTTAAGAGAACCAACAACAAACGATCTGTTTTTTCGTACCTGGATGTTCACCCAAAGGTCATCAACTTCATTGCTGTTCTTAAGCATTACCTGAGAAGAGGTATATTCTTCTCGCACATAAATCCCGGTTCCACCTCCTTTCCTCTCTCTATCTTTTCTATGAACATTGAAGCCGTCAATCTCGATAAAGGTAGTGTTAATGTCAGATTTCAGCTAGGTTTCAATCAGACATAGAATGTCAATTGAGTCCTCCTTTATCATCATTTTGATGTGATCCATCTGTGTTCTTAAGCTTGGACATCACGCTCAGCTTAGATCTGTCCATGAGTACTTTTTCCTCTAAGTTCCGATCAATCGTTCTAACCTCGCCATACACTCAAAGTTACCCCTAAAACACGATGATCCGTGCAGATAACAGATAACGTGTGTGTATGAATTAGGTGGCAAGAGTCTTGTGTTCTGAAGGACAACAGTATGCTTAACCAATAACCTATTCCCATCAAATTCACAATTGTTTATCTTCTCTAGTCTCCAATAAGCCACAGGTGCACCTATGCGTCGGGGACATTCGTTCAGATTTTCACCCAATACTTAGGTTCTTAAAATGTTGCCTATTGAATGCCAATCCTCCATGTGGCCTCCCCACTCTGATTTCCCTCGTCTCTTCAACAGATGAAACTGAGAGTGAACAGATAGTCTCCCCTAAAGATGACGGTCAATTAGTCAAGATATTCTCTCCTAAAGATGACGGTCAATTAGTAAATTAAGTTGCCATGGATGAAGTCACGGGTCCAGCAGAAACGATAACTGCTCATTTATGCAAAGTTCTGTGGCAAAGGCTTCACAATTTTCTGGTAAGTCAAAACGAATAAATGAAGCCAGCCGAACTCATGTTCTGCTACCATCTTAGATTCCATTCTATAGCTGCTGAGTACCGCACTGGATCCCTCACGCACCTTTTACGGATAACCTGCATTATTTGACCCATGCCCTTGCATCTAATTCACTTCTTCATCTGGCTACTTGTAGTCCTTCAGCAGGCGCACATTCTTGTTGACGTGTTGTAGGCAGGTCCTTTCTCCCCACGGGTGCTCGCCAAAGAGCACTGACTCTAGTAGATAGACGTTCCCATATATCTCAAAGGGAGACGTATTTCCTCTCGTGCTTGACGTTTCTTGTACTTGAATGACGCTTCATCACCAATGTGCTGCTTCACACCTTCCTGCATCCTATTTCCTGGGTACGACACTAGTACAAAGAGTTTTCAGTTTGGTGAATATGATTAAGGATTAGACTAGTCCAATAATCGTGATGTCACACACCAACAAATTATTTGCGCATGAACTGTAAAGCAACTGGAAGCTGGGCAACTTTAGACTGTTCATGATAGACCTGTTGAGTGGTAAGCTTACAGACCTTGATTTGGATTAGTTTGGGCTACAACCGAATTGTAACCTTTCCCAATATTTTAGTTATACGTTGAATCGAAATTTTCAACAGTAACAACATTTTTGTCCGCGAACAGACTTGTCCTGATCAAACTCCATCTCCGACTCACAAACTGACACGTTTACTGCAAGACAATTGAAACTATACCTCCACGTTTCACTGTGAATCGTTTTTGCAAATTTGTTATCGATCAGAATTAATGATACCTATCTATCTGCGATGCCTGTTCAGAACGTTCGACTCACGCCATGTCCTCATACCAGCGTAATGTCTTCGTGCGTAACGAAGGAGGCTGCCGGCGCGTTTACGGTAGCAAATAACAAGTTCTTTCATTATTAGGCATGCACAGATTAGAAGGTCTCTTTGCTCGGTTAGTATGATCCAACAATGTAACTTGTAACAGGACAAGCAACCAGTAGCAAACTAGCTAATCTAAAGGGAACGGAAGTTGTTTGGACTCATAAAATGAAGACGGGAGTGATTTAACAATTCCCATAACATGAGCCAGCCATACGGACGGAAGTGATGTACCGCGACCGGAGGTATACGGGACAGCCGGGGAAGGGCGAGGGGTCGTCAGTACTAGCTCGGAGCAAATAGACCTTGGTCAACACGCCCCGACAAGAACCAAGTTCACTTCAGTAATAGCTCAACTTCGATCCCGCTCGGGCACTCGCTGCCGTAGACCGTTTCTTGCATTCTAAATATTATCCACTAATATAATCCAGTTCTTTGGCATTCCTCTGCCTACAATATCGTAAGAGATAACAACTCATTTATTGGTTTGGGGTACCGTGGAGAGTGCTCCTTCGCGAGACTGGCAAGAAGGGACTGACAAAAACCTATAACAACTCGATATTGTTGGTGTGACTTTCAATGCTAAACTGATGTTTGAGGCGACACTCTACAACATAGCAATGTTGAACATTCGCTGAAAAGACTTGAATATTATTAATATAATTTTGTAGGCCATACAAACATGATAATATGCATCATGAGGTTGAGTTGTTTTGCTGTAAGAGTTTGTCCCTGATGTTTTTCGATGTCAATCTTTGCAGTTGGATAATTTTGTTGTTCAGCCTACTGTTACTTTGATGTGATGAATTTGGTTGATGGCTGAATTAAAAACAACCAGTGCGTATGGATAACACACTTGAGTGTGTAGGTGTGGTTGTCGTATTTTAACGATCGCTGGCACAAGACCGCGATCGTTTATCATTACCACGTGCCGCTAGCACAGTTAATTATTGGCTGTGGCTGCTAGATAGCAGTACCCTAGGATAGCTGTTTCTGCTCTATAGCTGAGGAAGCTGCAACTGCAACACTAATGTTACTGCAGTAGTTGTAACAACTTCTGTTGTAATAACAGTTGTTACAACAACAGGTAGCGGGTACGCCCAATGGCAACTATATGCATGGTCAGAGACGAAGACACCCTTATAGCATGTGCACACGACGTTCAAAGTCTCGAAGATCTTGAGTACTTTGAATGAACGAACCATACAGTCCATGCACACGAGGAGTGCGTGTGCATTGGAACTTCTCGGGAGTCAGGTCTTTTTGTGGAACAGCTGATCGATGTAAACGAACCTCTTGGCTTGTTGTTTTCGTTAACAGCACATGCATTATATTCGCAAAAATTTGTGAAATAACTTTAATTGAACTAACATATAATAATAATGCTTGGATCCAGTTGTTATATGTTATACGACATTATCAAAGCCTCATGTTTGATTCGGGGTAATTGTTTGCTACATTTTAGGGGAACTAAACAAGCCTCAGACTGTCCTCGAAGCACTTGTCTGTCATAAGTCGCTCCAGACCAATCTTGAAAAGTTGCCCTCACGTCGATCCGTTGAATGAGGAAAGCGTGGAAATGATCGAGACTCAAGCGGTTTTAGCAAGGAGCCTCATGGATTTGACCGGCGTGTGCATTGGCTATTAGGCAGACTGTAGGAGTAGACGACGGTGGTGGTCGTCTACTGGTGGTGGTCTGGTGGTCGTCTATGTACTACCGTCAGTGAGTGAGGATGTAATAGTGGCGGGCTTTGAATTCACGGACGGGTGGCGCAAAGTGGACCGTTACTTTGGTAGCGCCAAGAAGGTTGTATAGATGGAGGCAGCACAGCCAGTTGTATGTACGCTAGCGAGTGAAGCCAAACCACCGGCCACAGCCACATGGCGGCCGCCATGTGGAGGGCAGGAATAGTGAAGTATAGATAGGGAGTAATTCCTTCTTTGCGCTCTAACTCTTGATAGCAGAAGTCTATTCTGGTATGGGGCATGCCAGGATAAAAAGAAACGCAGACCTTGCGAAGGATGTTGGTTGCATCTATTTATAACATAATGTTACATTAGTCTATTGAAAAGCATCAACTTGTTTGAAAATTTCCGATTCTGTTTTCTTAAGTTGCTGTACATTCGAAGTATGTTTTTTCACAGCATTCGTCGATCATACTTGAAGGTATTTACAAGCAATGCATTTTATCAGAAGGCACACGTGATTTTCTAAAGGATTACAATTCGAATGAAAGGATTTGACCGTATGTGATTGGTAATTAAAGTTTCTTGCAGGGCAAAATGTGTGCAGCCGGCTCGATGATCGTTAAGCCGATGGACTTCCGTGCATTTGTAGTATCAGTTTTTATTCGAGGACCATGCAGCTACAGTATGCTGTGCCATGTCTAACGAGACAAAAAATCAGGACCACGGGGATAATGATTAACTTTGTTCTATACCAATTCCAGCAATTCAGGCAAACGTGTGCTACTGAACATATAATGGACTAAACTTTCTCTAGTGTTAACGCCGTAACCACACAAGAATCGTCTGCGTTAACTACTAGATCTTGATTGCTGAGCGAGGTGGTGATGGTTGTTAATGGAAATGCAAATATAACTATTTAGTTGTCTATTTTAAGTAGTATTCAATACGATGCGAAAGTTTCATAAACGATGCCTTTTCAATGAGTCTTGCAATTTGTTGGGAAACATGTGGCTACCTCGTCAATGCGCCCAGTCAAAGCACTTTCTCTCTACAAATTGATGATTTAAACGATACAGAAACACAATATCCACAATTTTTAAGTCTGTAATGTACTTACCTAAGAAAAGTGACTGCGGTGTTCTAAGTTCGCCGTTCAGAGCGGCCGAAGGCACTGCCAAAAGCCGTTATCGTAGTGATAAGTCTTCACTCTCCGTTCATTTCAATGCATTGTCGCGCGCTGGGTTGCCCCTCCAACTGGCTTTCAGCCAGCCGACAGCCAGTCCAGCCATGCTTCACTTCCGAGCGGCTGAGCCGCCTCCATCTATCCAACCTCCTTGAGTAGCGCTGCCGTTCTTCACATTTCCCCGCCACGAACACACTTCGCTGTGCTACTGTAACACATTTTCATTGTGTGTATAATTGTCATTGATGGTTTAGCATGACGAAAAACGCCACCGCCCCAGTCGTCTTCCCAGTGACTCCCAGCACGACTTTTTGAGCAGCTCTAGGCACGACTTCTTGTCAGCAGCTCCCTGCACGATCTGCTCACTAGCTTCCAACATGATCCCCAGCAGCTCTCGACATAACCGCCTCAGCGGCTTCCTATCACGCTCTCTTTTGCAAGACAGTCCTGTAGCTAGTTCTCAACAGCCCAGCTCTCCTCAGCTGTTCCCGTCACGACTGTCCCAGCAGCTCCCAGAACAACCTCCCCAGCAAGCCTGTCCTAGAATCTACTAGCACAACCTTCCCAGTAGCTACAACTACACCCCAGCATGCTCGCCTTGGTATCTCACTGCACTCGTACCCATCGTGCTCTTCACGGTAGCTCCCAGCACGGCCCCATCACGATCTATCAAGCAGCTCCCAGCACTGCCCCATCACGATCTATCAAGCAGCTCCCAGCACTGCCCCATCACGATCTATCAAGCAGCTCCCAGCACTGCCCCATCACGATGTATCAAGCAGCTCCCAGCACGGCTCATCACGATTTCTCCAGCACCGACATAATAAAACTAAGCCGGCCTCCTCGTCACGACCTATCCAGTGCTCTTGGCATATTCGAGTACGACTTACCAGATAGTGTCCAGCCAGCTCCAGCACAACCATCCAGCGCTGCATCAATTTCTTCCAGCTTGCCCTCCTCAGCACGTTATCGCAAGCAGTTTTTCGCGTGCCTCAGCATTTCCTTCCCAGCAGCTCCCAGCGCATTCTTCTCCGCACATTCCTTTAGCACCGCCCCAGTAGCTCCTAACACGCCCTCCCTAACACCGTTCCAGCAGCACCCTGCACGCCCCAGCACGATTTCCCATCTCCATCATAGTAGCTCCCAGCACGACCTCCCCAGCAACACCAGCTGCTCCCAGCACGCCCCAGTCGGGCACGCCAGCTATTGATCCCCCGGCACCCCTCTCCTGGGACCGCCTCTCTCGCCCTCCTGGGAAATTACCACCAGCGACCAAACTCGAGGCGCCCCCCAGCGAGGGTGGGGGGTCGTCCTCAAGGGGGCCTGTGTGAACGTCTCACTCTGAGCCAGGCTAAAGCAAGGGAGGGAGGAGGTGGTCGGCTCTGTGATGGCCCCTTCCTGCACCCCCACCACCGTCACCAGGGAGCGCTGCCCCCCATAAAATGCTCTGCACCCCCCGCTGTAGGTCCCTGGAGACGCCCCGCTGCTCTGAAGGGAGCCTCACACCGCTCTATATGCAGGGATTGCCCCTCTTCTCCCTTACCCCCTCACCCTTCACTCCGTCCTAACGTTGGGATGGAGAGTGGGGGCTGTATGCAAGACCGTCGGGCATGCATACACGATACGTGCCTTTGACACAAACGTATTGCTGTTTGTCACTAAAAGAAACTGGGTCTGATGTCCCCAAAAGGTAATTAGGAGAGAAGCTGACACGTGTAGTTTTATTCTTGCATGCAACAAATAGGTTGTTTACTGAGAGAGTTATGTTACTAAAAGCTGGACAAATTAATGTACTAAAGCTAGCTAATTAACAAATTACAGTAACAACAAAAGCTAACTTATCCATTGATGCTACGTCGGGGTCTTTTTTGCCTGCATGTATATTTTTGTACTTGGAGTCGTCAACTAATTGAAGCATACCGTTCTGACAGTCGACCCTGGCTGTGATTGACTTAGTGAAACGTGGTTGCGCAGTTCTCATCAAAGCACTCGACGGGTTCCATAAATATGCTATTTATCCTCATTTGCCCTCAAGTCCAAGCATTAATAGAGATGGCAATGCACTAATATCTGGCCGATAGACAATGGCTCCATCGAAGGCATAATATTTTGTGTTGTGCTTGTTTATTATTTAATCGAAATCTTCCCATGCAAGCTCACGCTCTGCAGGCAGCAAAAAACTCTCACGATCAAAAGTAACCTCTGATCTAAACGAATCTAAACCGTCATAGACATTTCACCAAATTTAACAGGCACTTTCGAAATCAATTTCACGCCCAAACGCACGACCCCTGCCGACACTCTTGGCACGAGCAGTAGCGCTAATTGAGGTACCATGCACGACCCTGCCGACACTCTTGGCTCGAGTAGTAGCGCTAATTAAGGTACCATGCACGACCCTGCCGACACTCATGTTGGCACGAGCAGTAGCGCTAACTAAGGTCCCATGCACGACCCTGCCGACACTCTTGGCACGAGCAGTAGCGCTAATTTAGGTACCATGCACGACCCCTGCCGACACTCTTGGCACGAGCAGTAGCGCTAATTAAGGTACCATGCACGACCCTTGCCAACACTCTTGGCACGAGCAGTAGCGCTAATTAAGGTACCATGCACGACCCCTATCAACACTCTTGGCTCGAGCAGTAGCGCTAATTGAGGTACCATGCACGACCCCTGCCAACACTCTTGGCATGAGCAGTAGCGTTAATTAAGGTACCATGCACGACTCCTACCGACACTCGGCACGAGCAGTAGCACTAATTGAGGTACCATGCACGACCCCTGCCGACACTCTTGGCATGAGCAGTAGCGCTAATTAAGGTACCATGCACGACCCCTACCGACACTCTCGGCACGAGCAGTAGCGCTAATTGAGGTACCATGCACGACCCCTGCCGGCACTCTTGGCACGAGCAGTAGCGCTAATTAAGGTACCATGCACGACCCCTACCGACACTCTCGGCACGAGCAGTAGCGCTAATTGAGGTACCATGCACGACCCCTGCCGACACTCTTGGCATGAGCAGTAGCGCTAATTAAGGTACCATGCACGACCCCTGCCAACACTCTTGGCATGAGCAGTAGCGCTAATTAAGGTACCATGCACGACCCTACCAACACTCTTGGCATGAGCAGTAGCGCTAATTAGGATACCATGCACGACCCCTGCCAACACTCTTGCATGAACAGTGGCGCTAATTAAGGTACCATGCACGACCCTGCCGACACTCTTGGCATGGGCAGTGGCGCTAATTGAGGTACCATGCATGACCCTGCTGACACTCTTGGCATGAGCAGTAGCACTAATTGAGGTACCAT
>SDVV010019951.1:0-13420 GCA_016164225.1 Gammarus roeselii
GGAACCTTAGTTCCCAACTAGGTTTCGGCACTTCAGGAGTTCATGTTGAATTGTTATGAGGCTGGGGTGTCTGTAGCTTATATATAGGTCGTCCACGCATAGTGGTGCGAGCAGTCTTCCGTCTCGCGGAAGAACGTCGGCTAACTGATCGATTTTGAGGATAAAAAGTGACACTGAGGCCGCTTTCTTGGAGGGTCCATTTCTTGCGGATATGACGGACTGAGTGTTGCCAACTTTGACCCTGAAGGTGCGGTTTTGTAAAAATTGGTGAATGAAACGTGGTAGGTGACCTCTTATACCTTTACGGTGGAAATCCTTAATCATCCCGTATTTCCACGTAGTGTCGCATGCTTTTTCGACGTCGAAAAATATGGAAACCACATGTTCTCTTCGGACGAAGGCCGGTCTAATGTCTTATCGCAGTCGTTTGAGGTTGTCCGTTGTGGAATGGCACTTACGGTCACCTCACTGGATGTTGTTAAGGCCAGCATGCATTTCAAGGTAGTCGACTAGGCGTGAGCTTATTATTCTTTCCATAGTCTTACATAGGACGCTAGTTAGGGCAATGGGACGATAGTTATGTGGGTCGCTGTGACATTTTCAGGGTTGGGGTATCGCCATTAATGGGGAAAGAATGAGTTTGAATACAACGTATTGAACACATTTAGTAGGTGCTGGAGAGCGTTGTCTGGAAGGTGTTTGATCATATTGACGTGCATTCGGTCCGGCCCGGGAGAGGTTTCACAAGTAGTTCATGAGGGGAGAAAGGTTTGTTGTAGAATTCTCCATTTGCGGAAGTGAAGTCAATGTGCCCACTTTCTCTTGGGATCTTTTCCCGTGGGAAAGCAGCTGTATAATTTGTTGATTGCGATATTTGGCTGAAAGTCTGAGCTAGTTTGTCCTCGATGTCCGCGTATGAAAAATAGACAGTGTCTCCATCCGACAAGATGTAGATAGATCGCTCGGGGCGACCTTGGATAAGTCTGATTTTTACCCGTCCTTGGGAAAGAGGAGTGTTTCGACTGATCGTGTTAACTAATTGGGTCCAGCTTTCTCGCTTCTTCTCCACGCAAGGTTTGCGGAACACGGCAGTTTTCCTTTTCCAGGCTACTCGGTTCCTGGGGGACCGTGCGCGGCGGAAAGCCCTGTACATCCTGTCACGCTGGTCCATTGCTTCTTGTACCTCCGGGCGCAACCAAGGTTTTGTGAAAAAGGTTTAGGGTAAATATTGGGGAATGCAAGCGACAGCTGCACTCTGGAATTTCTCGTATAGATGTATGACAAGGTCGCGCTCTGAAATATCCTCGGGAAGGCCTTCCACTTCGTCCCATGCGACATATGTCGAGTATTCCACCCAGCTGGCTATTCGGTAGTTGAATCTAAGTTCCTGTGCGTCGGAATTGTTTGGTCGGTTGGTAAGAAGCGATATGATGACTGGGTTGTGATCACTCTCGTGTGATGAAGGCAGGACTCCCCAAACGAGTTGGGGTGCTAAAGTGAGGGAACTGATTGATAAATCGATGACGGTTTCACTTTCGAGGGGGATCCGAGTGAGTTGTTTATCATTGAGAAGGACCTTGTTGTGAGTGTCAATGGTGTTGGCAGTTATTACTCCCCTGGGGTCTGTTCTAACAAATCTTCACACTTCGTGGTAGCTGTTGAAGCCTCCACGAAGAAGTACGGGATGATGCAGTTGATTAAGCAGATCGGTCATTAGTGCCTCTGTGATTTGATTTGATTTGAGCCTCATTCCCATAAGAGCCTCAACGTGAGTCATAATAGGCTTCCCCGTAGGGCGCGACCGTCGTTGGTTCAGGTAAATTCGCACGGCCTCGCGTGCGAAAATATTAGTCATGCCAAGATGAAGTCAGTACACATTTCAACTAGGGCATTTTTGCGTATTAGCGCGTACGAGAGAGTAAAGAGTTAATGCGTATCTTCGTAAAATGTGTTGTTATTTCTGTGCATAATGGGGTAGAGAGACCACCGCACTTGCACAGGTGTTTGGGGTTTAGCCAGCTTCGTATAGTCCAGTGTGTTTTCCGAAAGAGATGAGCTTTTTACGGTAGGTTGAGTCCGTGAGTGGGCTTTGTAGGTTGCACGGGGGATTTAGGAACGCTCGGCGGGCTGCCGCGAGTGCGGTGCAATCCATCAGTAAGTGTTTCAGGCTAAAAGCCACTTGGTGGCAACAGAGGCAAGGTGGTGCGTTTGGTCCTATGTCGACATCCATCAGGTGGTTGTGAGTTATCCACGTGAGTCCCGTGCACAAGTGGTTGATGAACACTTGGTCTTATCTGTTGGTGAACTTTGTTTCCCATTCTCCGACTGAGGGTTTGACTGAGAACATTTTTTGTCCACTCTATTGCCACATTTCATCCCATCGGGATGTTATATGGGAGTTGATGATAGGAAACCAGTCCAGGTAATGTAATGCGAAAAATTGTTCTTGGTGAGTAGATGCCAGTTTAGCAAGCGAGTTCGCAAGTTCGTTTCCTCTTATTCCCGCGTGCCCGGGGATCCAGCAGAATTCTACTGCCTGACCAGTCTTGGCCATCACAAAGAGATCGTGCTGCATTTTACGTTGTGCCTCCGTGAGATCGTGGTTTTGTGACTAGTAGATAGATGCCACTGTAATTTGTCTTTAGACACATATTTTCACTGCGACAGCCTGGAGTACTGTTCTCAGTCCTTTCGGCCATGCTCGCCGGTGCACCTTCAACAGCGTTGGGGTATGTAAGGCTGGCAGTATTTGATGACGTGACCGCATTTCAGACATTTTTGCATATTGCAGGCTATGTCGCCAGTAGGTAAGTTATTGTTTTTCCCTGTTTGCCCGGGATTACTATGAATTCCGGTGTGTCACGTCCTGGGAAAGTGATTTGATATGCGGTGGTGTGGATCTTTCGTGGTTTGATCCATTTTGTTAGGGAAACGTTGGTGACTCCGTTATCCTCCGCTAAACCTGCCGCAAAAAAACTTAGGTCAGTTTTGGGAGCGTAGTTGGAAGTGTATATAATTAGTCTTGTAGCGTTGACTAACGGATGTATTTGGACAGTTACTTTGTGTTAGTCTATTTTGTTAATTCTTTGTGTAGCGTTATTTTGCTCGATATTCATGACCTGGGCCAGATACATTTTTCCCTGTCGGCTCATGTCCTTCGATCTACCTCCCGTTGTTTGGAGAGCGAGATCATCATGGTGAATGGATTCGTTGAGGGAGCAATTTTGTTTGCATTACTATCTGCAAGCGTTTCGAGGAAGTGGGTAGGAAATGTTGCTGATCTTCTCTCCTGGGTGGGACGGTCAGTCTGGGGGGAGCGAATCACAGTCGCAGCCTCTCGTGGACCGACTTTGGGCTCCGTTTGGTATTACAGGATCTCCCTCTCAGTCTAGTTCTGGGAGTAGTCTCCGTGTCTCGTAGAGTGGCCGTTTACTTTGCTGTAAAAGTAGGGAGATTCTTCGGATGGGCACGACATGGGATCGTCCCGTAAAGTGGTCGTCTTGGGAGCTGTGAGAGCATCTTTGCTTACCGTGACAATCTCTGCTCGTGTGTTCGTATTCCTGGCATTTATAGCATCGCATCGGACGTCTTTCGAAGGGTGTAACCTTGGTTTTGGCGATAGGAAAAGGCATGTCTATGCAGTTAAGGGGGGTGGGGCAATTGAATTCAAGCAGACTGGGCCGTGGAGGTGTTTCTTTTTGGTGCTATTTCCGCTTCAACTACACATTCCACGTATTGGACGAGTCCAGTGATGAATTCGTCAGCTTCATCACTTGGACGACACTCTATGTAAATCAGGCCTGAACTCATGGAAAAAGTTGGGTGTGGTATGATTTTGCAAGCTTTTTCGCTTATTCTGATTTTGGAGAGTACAGTGTCCCTTTGAATTTTTGTGACTACTTTGATGGTGAAGCTATCGTCACCGCTGGCGGTGATGTTGAGAATTGGACGGCCAGTCATGGAGCCCAGTTCTTCTCGTAGTATGTATGGGCAAATATCCAGTCTGTCATTGACATCGAATGTCCTTTTCAAGTGTTCGGGGAATTTAGGGCGGTTGTTGAATAGGTTGTGATGATCAAATCGAGTGTATAGTCTCTTCTTTGTGTTTCTTGGTGTTCGGGCATCATGAGTTTCAGCTGGGGAGAGAGCGATGTTATCAGAGACGTCAGAGGCGGGAGCACACGAACAGGTTACGGGCTCCCTGGCCTCTATCCTCTTCATCAGCTCATCTATTTGGGTATTCATAGTTGCAAAAAGGTTTTCGAGCTTAGTGAGGCGTTCACCGACCTCACTCGAGGGCGCTGAAAAGTCCTCAGTCTCTAGCTCGGTAGGGCCCATCATTTTGCTTACCTTGCCTAGGGCATTCTGCATTCCGATCACACTCGCGTCCAGCCTGGAGAAGCTCTCACTGGCGTCATCGACCACCACCTGGAACAGGTCTCCTGTCAATGAGAAACTTACGAGAGGCTCGACGTTCTTTCGCGCAGACACGTTTGAGTAAGACTCTCGAGAGGGGCTGTCAGCCCCTCTTCGATAGGACCTGGTCTTGCCCATTGATTGATTCCCGTCTTCTACCTGGGGTTCTGGGTAACTGAAGGTGGGGGCCTTCTTTACATAAGAATTGAAATGTATATAAGTATATTTATATACGTTCTTAAAATTAATTTCAATATAATCATACAACTAGACTTGAAGCTATATTTGCGGTTTTTGGTGTATATCAACTTTTTTTGGTACAGACTTTTTTTTCAATTGATTTCGATTTTAAATTCAAAATCCCGATGTCAGTGGGGGCTCACCTCTTTGTGCGCCAAGGGAGGGGATGAAGCAACAAACTGAAAGGGGGTGGAGGGATCTTTCAAATCAAAATATATTTACACTAAGGGACAAATAAAAAATTGTGGTTAACGAGGACACCGCGGGAAGGCGGGTGAGCCTGGGATACCCCCAAAGGGTACCCCTCTGAGGTGCCTTATTGCTCTCGCTATAAAGAGGTGATAGTCGATCTCTCCAATCAAGTTGAAAACTTTAACCTTTACGAGACTATATTCGGCTTAGAGCGGTGACCGGCTCTCCCTTTGATACAGCATAAAAAAATACTTCTATACCCTGGAAACTCGTAGTAGTAGTAGTAGTAGTAGTTGCTTCCATGTTTAGCCGGAGTCCCAACGCGAAGTTAATGCCGACTCCCCAGTAGGCCGGTCGATGAGTGGCGAAGTAGGTGCAGCGTAGATTAAGAGTAGGTTAAACTTAGATTGGGAGCAGTTTAAACGCAGTCACAGTGGGTTTGAACACAGTTGGAGTAGGTCTAACAAAGAAACAAAAAATAAATTTGACATGAGCACCAAGCAAATTTGATGCGGCTACAAAGAAAATTTGACAGATGTAAATTAAATTTAACGTTTTTACAGAGTAATTCTAACGCAGGTACAGAGTAGGCCTCAAAGTAAGTTTGACGAAACTACAAAGATAATTTGGCAGATAAAAATTAAATTCAACTTATCAACAGAGTAAATCTAACCCGGGTACAGAGTAGGCCTAGAACATACAATTCAAACTAAACAACGGACACGAAGTGAGTTTAACCTAAAACGAATATGTAGAGCAGGTTCATTGCAGATGTAGTAGGTTTTGCGTAGAGGAGTAGTAGCAGCTCCCTCCGTTCTCCGCCGGAGCTCCAACGTGTAGTCACTGAGGGCATCTTCTCGTGGCTGGAAACTTGTAAACTTTGGAGCTTAGACGCGAAGATTTGATTTGAGCCTCATTTCCATCGGAGCCTCAACGTGAGTCATGATAGGCTCCCCCAAAGGGCGCAAGTTCATGTAGAATTGTTAGAAGTAAAGGGTGTCCAGCTTATAATGCATCTCGTCAACGGAATTGAAGAAAGCTGCCTATTGTCACAAGGGAAGACTGCGAGTTGATCGATTAAATCGATAAAAAGAGCGACACTAACGTCAATCCACCGGGAGACGGCCATCCCTGGGGCAAGAATGACGACAGTGTAACCTACCTTGACCGTAGGTATACGATTCTGCAGAAATTGGTGGATAAAATGAGGAAGAAGGCCTCTCGGGCCTTTGCAGTGAAGATCTTTCATGATGTTATATTTCCAGGTAGTATCAAATGCATTTTCACCGTCGAAGAAAAAAATTACCCCAAGTTTTCCTCGGATTAAGTAGTAGTTGCTTTTGTTTCCCACCGGAGTCCCAACGCGAAGTTGATGCAGACTCCCCCGTAGGGCAATAGAAGAGTGGCAGAGTAGGTGCAGCGTAGATTACGAGTAGGTTCAACGTAGATTCAGAGTAGGTTTAACGTAGTTACGAAGTAGGTTTACCGTAGTTACAGAGTAGATTTACCGTAGTTACAGAGCAGGTTTACCGTAGTTACAGAGTAGGTTTACCGTAGTTACAGAGTAGGTTTACCGTAATAGTAGTAGTTTGATTTTGTTTTCCACCGGAGTCCCAACGCGAAGTTGATGCAGACTCCCCCGTAGGGCAATTGAAGAATGGCAGAGTAGGTGCAGCGTAGATTACGAGTAGGTTCAACGTAGATTCAGAGTAGGTTTAACGTAGCTTTGGGAAGAGAGAGCAAAGGTTCCAGGATTCAGAGGGGCTTGAACTCACAGCAACAATGTGGCGTCCCAAAGGGCCCCAGAAGGGTCCAAATGGGTCCTCACAAACCCTCCCGGTCATACAAGTCCCCCGGGTTCCCGAAACCCCGAGTCCCGCGGGCCTCACGAGCACCCCACTTCCTTGGGTCACCCTGTCTCAACCATTCTCGTTATATATAATAATAACGAATGCAAAAATTATTACCATGAAAAAAGGGCGGAGAAAAATAATAGAGCCCCCAAAATAAGAAATACTAATCATCCATTCACCCCAATTGAGCACGAGTAGGTTTGACATAGATACCAAGTAGGTTTATCGTAGATACAGAGTAGGTTTAACGTAGAGACCGAGTATGTTCAACGTATATACAGAGAAGGTTTAACGTAGATACCGAGTATGTTCTACGTATATACAGAGAAGGTCCAACGTAGATAAAGAGTACGTCTAACGTAGATACCGAGTATGTCTAGCATAGATTCTGAGTAGGTTCAACGTAGAAGTAGAAGCCGCTTCCGCGCTCCACCGGAGCCCCAACGCAGAGTCGGTGCTCGCCATCCTGCAGGGCCCATGCGGGCGTCTAACTCGCCGTGGCCGAGTGGTTAGCGTATCCGACTGCAGTGTCTGCCTCTGGTGCTGCATGTCGCGAGTTCGAGCCTCGGCAGGGACACGGCGGTCTTGTGGCGGGGAGATTGGGCGTCTCCCCCCTCTGTGTCTGCCTAACTTAGCCACCCCCCTAACTAGGGGGAAACGGCTGTATGTCTATACAATACATACAAAATAGATCACCACGAAAAAGGGCACAGATAAATAATGGATTCCACGAAATAAGAAATAATGTGTTAATGATCTATAAAATGAATAATCATCCATCCACCCCAAATCCTCGAATAAAAGCCAGCTGAACGTCCGTTTCTAGTAGTATGAGATGATCCGTCATGAAGTGGCTTTGGCGACTGCTGTACTGAACGTTTGTTGAGTGCTGCATGCAGTTCGAGGTAGTCAAAGAGGCGAGAGTTAGCTATCTTTCCATCGTCTCACTGAACACGCAAAAAAAATTGAACGAGATAGTTTAAATATTTGATACATGATATGCGTGCCCAGTCTTATTTCTGATGTCCTTATCGGGGACTCAGTACCCGCTGCCCAGGTTTGTGTAGCGCTACATGCAGCAACAGATGGACGAATCGTAAAGGACCACGCGTTGGTGGACCGGAGCTCAATAATACGCCTTCATGGCAATGGCAAACAAATTGGTTGACTACTCAATCAAGGACATAAAATTAGCGTAAATTGGCATATCTACTCGAATGTTGCCACCGATTTCGTTACTGAAATACATATTTAGGGTTAGGAGATTGAATTTCCAATAAGACTAGTTTGCACGCCAACAAAACATGGCGTCCTCATCCGATGGACTTTGGAAAAGCATGAATAAAAGATACCAAAGGATTGAAGCACGACAAAGTTCATAGGATATTAAGCTTCTCTAAGTGATGAATATTTTAATTACTTTCAAGCTATGATGTTTTACAAGTAATCTTACCAGAACCTTAAAATCTTGCCGATTGACTAGTGGGTATTATGGCACATACAAATAAACTGATTATGGCACATACAAAATAACAAATCGACACCACACGTCAGTTACTGCTATTCACTAGCTGGGCATCCGTGTTGTTGACACGAGAACATGAAAGCTACGTCACCGAATTAAGACTACGTTTTTGGATTAGATTTTTTTCTAAGTATTAAGAGGTCTGATTATGAAATCATTCAAGAGGAATCGCTTATAAGATAAGAATGACTATTAGATTAGAGTTACGAAGCCTTCTAGCGCGCTAGAGTCAACGTCCTTCAGGCAACGAACGTCCCACCAGCAACAAGGGCTGCATCAAGCTAGTGACAATTTCTAGAATAGATTAAAGTTATTGGGATTACAGATACAGACATTAGGCTACATTCCCCAGAAAGGGGGATTGCCGACGGCAAGGCGCACCTCACACCCTCACACTCACACAACTTAGCCCTTTTGTGCTAAAGGGTCCGGCCGGTAACCCCGCAACAGACACTAAGGGTCACAAGTGCAGTCCGAGGATCCGTTGCCGCAGCAGGGCCCGACAGTTTTCACTGGTTTACCCCCGCCGCGTCCTCCCGCCCACGACCATCCCGACAACGTGATGCAAAGGGCGGGAAAGCACATCAGAGCAGCGTCAAAATCAACCATTCACAACCATTCTCCACTCACGCCTGTTCATTGCACGCTCTCTCGCTACTTCCGCTCTCATGTCTTTCCTTCATAACGCCTGCTTCACACCATCCATCCACCCACCCAGACTTCGGTCTACCTCTAGGCCTGCGACCACTCGCCTCCGCATTTATCACCCTTTTTACCCATCTCCCTTCATTCATACTCTCCATGTGCCTGAACCATCTCAAAACACGCGAATCCACTTTGTCCTCCAACGCCATCACCATCCCCGTTCTGATTCGAGTCACGTCGTCGGTGATCCGGTCTCTAAGCGTTCCTCCAGCCATGCTTCTCAAACATTCAATCTCGAAAAAATTCAACCTTCTTCTCTCCTCTGCTCTCACCCCACAAGTCTCAGCTCCGTAGAGCACAGTTGGGACAACAACACCCTCATACAGCCCTCTTCTTCCATCCCCAACGTCCTACAACTCGGTACACTCTTCAGTGTGCCTAACCCTTTACACCCCTCCTTCACTCGTACCATCACTTCAGTTTCCACTAGTTCAGACATCTCCACATGGCAGCCCAGATACTCAAAACACTGAATTTCCTCCAAGAACTATCCATTTAGGGTGACACTAATTTTGCTCGCATCGACAGTCCTCGAGCATCGCATTTCTTTAATTTTACCCACGTTCACTCGACGCTACCACCTCTCACACACTCTACCAAACTCAGACACTAGCCTACATAGCTTCTCCTCTGAATTCGCTACCAGGGCCGTATCATCCGCAAATAGCAACTGGTTCAACTTCCAACAGTTCCAAGCCACGACCCAACACACTCGCGCTCACCTCCCTGGCCACTCCATCCATATAGAGGTTGAACAGCCAGGGAGACATCACGCAGCCTTGACTTAGTCCCACTTTCACTGTGAACCACTCGCTCACCTCGCTTCTCGCTCTAACACACGCTCGGCTGACAACATAGAAACTCTGCACCGCTTTCAACAGATGTCCGCCTACTCCATACAAACGCAACACCATCCACAGCTCTTCCAAGTCAATCCTGTCGTATGCCTTCTCCAGATCCATGAAGGCCCAGAACACATACTTTCCCTTTGCAAGGTACTTCTCACATACCTGTCCCACATCAAAAATAAGATCGGCACAACCTCTAGCTGCCAAAGCCACTGTTCCTCTCTCATTGCGCAGTACGAAGTCTTTAATCCTTTTGATCAGCACTTTCCCGTACAACTTACCAGCCATACACAACAGACCGATACCTTTCGGGTTGCAGCATTCAGTTTCATCTCCTTTGCCCTTATACAGCGGAACAATGCAGGCACTGCATACCATGCCTGTCACAAAACACAAGTTCAGTAACCTCACCAACCATTCGACAATCTTTGTGCCACCCAGCTTCAGGCACTCGGTCGCAACGATATCCAAACCAGGGGCTTTCCCTGCTTTCATCACCTCTACCGCCTCCTTCACCTCTTCCCTGGTAATATACGCCACAAATCTTTCTCCCAAAACTGACATCTGAGCACCACCACCCACAGCAACAATGTCAGCCTCTCTGTCATTCTCGACATTTAACAACTTATCAAAATACTCGACCCACCTCTTCTGTACATCACCACTTTCCAACAACAACTGGCCGTTTTCATTTTTCGCCACTTCCTCCTTTCTGGTCTCTCCCTTTCTTACCCTCTTCACCTCTTTCCAGAACATCTTCATGTTCTCCTCGAAATTCTGGTACAAACGTCTGCCCCACCTGACATCAGCGTCCCTTTTGGCTTTCCTCACTACCCGCTTCACCTCGTTTCTCCCCTCTTTATAGCTTTCATAAGCCACCACCTACTTCACCAGAAACCACTCCTCAAACAATCCTTTATTCCGTACCACTGCTAGTTTGACCTCCTCGTTCCACCACTCGCAACCTTTCCTACTGCACCCGTCCACACGGCACGCACCACACACATTCTTCGCACATCTCAGCAACGCATCTCTTAACGTCTTCCATTCTTCCTCCACATCTCTCGGGTCCTGTCATCTCACGTTGTCATATTCTTCCCTCAACGCCTGCTGGAACTCCTCGGCTCTCCTTCTCATATTCAGTTCACTGACTTTCACTACCTCTCTTCCTCCTCCCATTTTTTTGTTGCCCTTCCACCTCTGCTCCACTATTAATATACCTTCCACCAGTAGATGGTCAGATACTCCTTCCCTCTCTCCTCTCAACACCCGCACATCCAACAGCCTCCCCACCACTCTCCTCGATATCAGCACAAAATCTATCAGCGCTCTCTCCACCACTGCCCCACATGCCATCCTTACCCATGTGTACTTGTGGATATTTCGCTTCTTGAACAAACTGTTCCTGACCACAAACTTCTGTTCCATACACAGACCTATCAGGTTTTCTCCACAGTCATTTCTACCGTTTGAGGCCGCCGTGGCAGAGTGGTTAGCGTATCCGACTGCAGTGCCAGCCTCTGGTGCTGCGGGTCGCGAGTTCGAGCCTCGGCATGGACACGGCGGTCTTGTGGCCGGGAGATTGGGCACCTCCCCCCTCTGTGTCTGCCTAACTTAGCCACCCTCCTAACTAAGGAAAAACGGCTGTATTTACATACATACATTTCTACCGGGAACGCAATTCCTTTCTATCACATTCTCCACCACTACATCTCCAACTCTCGCATCAAGATCAACCAGTACAACTACATTGAATTGACCTCCAAAACTCTCAATGCACTTACTCAGGTCAGTCCAGAATTGCTCCCTCTCCTCTTCACTCCTCTCACTGCCAGGTCCGTAAGCACTCACAAATGCCTGCTTTCTACGCCTAACTCAACTTTCGCCCACATCAATCTTGAGGACACCTCCTTCCATTCGGTAACGCTACTAGCCAACCGATCACTCAATAACAAGACCACACCTTCTCGTATAACTTTCCTCAACACCAGACTTTCTTCCACGTACCACACCAAACTCACATTCGCCCTTACCTTCCAATTTCGTCTCGCTCAGCTCCAACACATCAAACTTCCTCCTCACAAACATCTCACCAATCTCTCTCTTTCCCTTTTTCGTACTACAGCCACGCACATTCAGCGACCCTTACAATAGGGTTCGGAGTGGCGTGAGCCTCTCTTCCCCCCGCTCGTCATGCCGTCTTTGAGGATTTGATTAGATTTGATCCTCACTTCCACCGGAGTCCGTCTTCGAGGAAAGGTCTTACAGAGAAAGGGATTCCTAGCCCCTTTGCCCCGCCCCTTTTAGTCGCCCTTTACGACGCGCAGAGGTTACTGTAGCACAATTCTGCTCCCGAATACGAGGAGCCCTTTTAGTCGCCTTCTACGACACGCGGTGGATACGGTAACGAGATTCTAACGCTCCGGCTGCATGGCAGTCATAGATTTGACGACTGCGTCAAGTCTACGACCATTACGCTGCGAATGTCGATGGTGTGCACAGCTACTACAGAAGGTACATAATCTTACAAGGTGCTGAGGCAATATTGTCCCAGCACGCCAAGGATGGTAGCAAGGAGAGTCATTACTCAACCTGCAAAACTTCCGAGCCCACGGATTCACAGTCGTTCTAAAGGTGTCGTAAGTAATGAGGCCCAACACCTGAGAGGGACGATGTCGAAAAAAGACAGGAAACGAGGATCCCATACATAAGACCTACACTCAATGTAGGGAATCTCACGCATGAGAACAGCAAGAATAGAATGAAGAAAAATTAGGAGAGTCGTAGAAAAATACTGCAAGAAAGAAAGAGCACAACTAGGCTATCATTAGCCATCAGATAGGAAAAAATTTAGGACCGGTGTTCAATGACTGTTGGGATGGTGTTCAAGAGTGAGAGGGTTCAAAAAAGTGAACCAAGCATATGATGCAGTCGAGGCAAATCAAAGTGGAGTAATTTCAGCATGGTGGAAAAAAAGAAGAGATAGGGAAGAGTGAATGAAAAGAGAGTCTGGAAGGAAATAAGTGCGTCCCCCATGTACGGGCCCCAACTCCGTGTGGTAAGTGAACTCAAAAGATGGCTTGCGGGGAGAATCAGGCCAGCGTTCTCATAAGTATAAGTTTGTACTTGGTGAAATGGTGCGCCACACTCGTTGAAAGGTTGCTATCGAGTCTATCGCTGCCAATAGGTTAGAGATAGGGTTGGTGCGCATAAAGTCACAGTCCTTGGATGGGTGCTACCCCATCCATGCTAGTAGCATGAATGGACAGAAAGTGAAGGCGCGCTGAGAGAAAGGCTTCATGACGAGTGCCACCATAACCACTGTTGTATAACGTGTACACTGATGAGTTGAATTATCTTCTAAGTAGAGAAAACCAAGGGTGTCATGTCGCCAACTGTTGTGTTAACAATCTTAGTTATGCAGATGATATGGTGCTGTTAGCACCGACACTCTCAGCATTGCAAAAACTTCTTGATATCTGTAATAAATTTGCTGAACCTCATGATATTGTTTATAACACTGCAAAAACTGTATGTATGCTAGTTAGACCGAAGGGTCCTAGGTACTACCTATCGACTGAGATAAAACTAGGCGGTGTTGCACTGGATTATGTGGATGAATTTCAATATCTAGGGCACAT